>JAQFXM010006157.1:0-13661 GCA_034693345.1 Entomobrya multifasciata | reverse complement strand
CGGGGCCCTTCGGGCCCCTCGAAGGCCCTAGGCCCGGGTGCGGCGCACCGCCTGCACCTCTTACTTTTACGCCACTGCTTCTACTTCTTTCATCTAGTCATTAAATTGGCTGTTTCACCAGTTTCCCGTTCAGGTCTTACAGCGCCTTCTTCTGTACCCTCCTCCAACGCTGCACTTTGGACTGATGAGCTTCTTCTTTTCATTCTTCTGACGGGATATGTGTCCTACATAATAATTTGTTTTCCATTCTACTCCACTCCTGACGAATACTGCGCTTGGCTTAATGGACAAATCAATTTCTTCATAAAATTTGTAGAAAAATATTCGAGCAAGAAAAGCTGGAGTATGTCGATTGCGACAGGAAAACAAAAATTATTTGAGCGTGCCTCAACTTTGATGATATTTAGCTGTTGTGCGTCATCAGTTAACATAACACTCCTTTCATTTATGTACCCTACATTCTCTGTTTACCCATATTCACTGCTTGATTACTTGAATCCAGATTACTCAATTTCTCCATGGGGAAAAGCTATACTTTACCTTTTCAATGGAATGTTTTGCTCATATGCACAGTCATCACTATTGATTGGCGCAACTAATTTAATGTATCAAGTGCTTTCACTTCTCTACTTATGCTTTACTTATGCAAAGGAATTTCGAATAGGAAGAGGAAGATCATCCTACAAAACATCTGAAAACTTGCGTGCTAATTTCGACACTTTTTCGCTGCAATACCGTGCTTTGGAGGTGACTGTTATGCTGTTTTGCAAATACATTGGAACAGCTTTAATCCCTTTTTTATTCATATTAATACCTGGTTTGGTGTGTGCCAATTACACAATGATTCGTCACTGGAATGAAATGGAAGCTTTAGTTCGGATAATTTTTATAAGTTACTTCCTAGTTACTGGGGCAGCATGGCTCATATTTTTAACAATATCAGGTCACTTTCATAGAGAGTCGATTAGAATTTTGGAGAGTTGGAAAAATGATGGAGAAATTTGTTCGCGTATAAAAGGAAGAATGTTAATGAGTAGATTTCGAAAATCTTGCAGAAAACTGTTTATAAAAAATTTAATCCTAAATTTTAAGGTCAAGTCGGAAACTGGTGGGAGATTCATTGTGGCTGTGAGTAGGGGCACTTTTAGATCTGCTTTAACGATCGGTGTCTTGTGAGAAAAAAGTTAATTATTAGAATGTAAGTGATTTAAGTGTAATCTTTAGATTTGAAGATCTCAGTTTTGCTTCAATAAATATAAATAATACATAACATGTTTGGTCTTTAAACGACTGTTTTACTACCATGTTTTTTTTTATAAATCTCATTTCCGGGGACATCATTGGCAGGCGTGGGAAAAATCCCACCTGAGCTGAACATTTATTGAGTGAATACTTACCAAGTATTTTTCACCTTTCTACTTGGAAAATGGACCTTAATGGAATATTTTGCAGTTCTATTTTCTTCCACTAAAAATGCTTCACTTCATTTCATGCTATGATGTGCATTCACAGACATATTATGGATTATGCGTAAGTGAAAATAAATTTATTGCTTGTGTGATATATTCATCATAACTCGTTCCCTATTTTCCCCGTTCATCTAGACAGATTCTATTATGTTCACAGCAGCACGGCACAAATCGCAAAGTAAAAGGGGGAAAACGAGATAGCATTAAGCCTGCTATACTCACTTCATCCTCCATTTATTATTTCCACCGCTGGTCCATGACTGCTTCATAATTAAGCACTTATATTCCATTACGAAAGAAAAAATTAACAAAGGTGGTGATAATTTATTTCACTCTTTTAAAGCAAAGTAGTGTCAGTGGTTGAGTAAACGAGCAGCGTGCACAGTTTTAGAGGAAGGATGACGGGTTGAGAGTTTGAGAGAGAGAGAAAAGGAAAAGTGTAATCACGCAAAAGGGCAATAAGAGGGTAAAAGCAGAGATAATGACTGGTCTTATGTGCAATATTAGAATACAATAGGGCAGCAATAAATGAAAATCTACCTGGGTGAAAATGACGCGGGGTAGAGTGAGTCCATCAAGAAGAAAAGGTGTACCGCGGCTGTTGTTTTCCCACGAAGAACTTACAAGGGATCTGCTTTACATGTTCAGTTGAAACTTGACTGAAACCTTAAGCTGCGATAGCGTATCAAATTGTGAAATGGTTCATTTTAGTACACATTTAGTGCAATTGAGCACATAGTTAAAATAAGTAAGTATGTCTTTTCATTTTCATTACATTTTGTATATTTAGAATTTGAAGCGACGAAATTGTATTTATTTTTGCAGTTCTGAAATTCTCGAAGACATTTCTTGGATATATTTGACCAAAGTTTCAAAGTGATAAACCGCAAATTTTTGATAATTTTTGATCTTCATACCTAATAAATCCTTCGCATAAAATTTTTCGGTTTGATAACATTTAAGTAATGAACTCAAATACATAATTTTCAGTCTGAAAATAATCTCTTACATTTTATCCAATTTTACGCATAAAAAATGAAAAACATGCATGCCACATTCAAGACTTCCCTTGTGGTCCTTACTCTCCAATAATAAGTATCACGCCAGGTAAGCGAGAAAAACACATCATCTTTTCCCTTTAACACTCTTCTTCCTTCCTTTCTCCGTCTCTCTCTCTGCACAGCATCATCATTAACATCCGAGAAATCTGACACTTTCCCTTTTCTCTCACTTTGAGCAAGCAAAAGTAAATCACGGAAGGAAACTATTGATATGGGGTAACTCCCAAAACAGTCCATTTAGCTCTTTCCACTACTACCAGCAGCACCACCATCACACAGTCAAAGGTTTACACACACAGTAAATATATTATGATAATAACATTTTCTCTCTTTTATCTTCAAACTTCTAACTACCACAATCGTTTTTAGAACTTTTTTACACTCTATAAACCATTTTATCTAGTTTATCTACCAAAAGCAGTGATGATGCAGTTGCGTGTTCACAGAGTTCTCCCCGTGAACCTTTTCCTCTCTTGTATCATTTTGTGAGCATTCATGGATCTATTTTGTAAAGTTGTTTGAAAGAGAGCGTGAGTAAATGTTTTGGGTGCTAATGGTCTGTTTACCTGTAAAAAGGAGGAGGAAATTTTTGTGAAAAAGAGATGATGATAGTTTGATGCTCACTACTCCACTCTTTCATTTCATTGTTCACAAAAAGGATCATTTATTTCCTGCCGAGTTCCTTTTGACAGGTTACACTTTGCCCAACAAAGAATCTTTTTCTGTTAATCTCCCAAACAGAGATTTTCATTTAGTTTCAGGAAACCATATTGCACCCAAGCAAAACTTTCCCATATCCATTTTTATCAGCATCTCTTCGAAAAGGAAGATGCATTTTAACCATTTTTAAAGAAGAATAAGAAAGATGAAAACACTTTTTTATGTGATGAGAGATTACATTCGATGGGCAAACTTAAACAGCCTCATATGCACACAAAAGCCTGCCAAACCAAAAAGGAGAGTAGTAGCAGCAAAAAGACCTTTCTTTTGCACAAGTTGCTGGTTAGTTGGTCTCGTGCTAAGCAACACCTTTGCCCATTACCAACAACCAATCACTTTTCTCCCCTCTAAAACGAAACTGAAGTGAAGATCAAGCTGTTCATTTGTATGCCCTTTTCCATACAAAATCACATGCATGAATATATCAGCATTCTTGCAGGATTCACCTTTAAAAAGTATTCAAACAAAATTACGAACCATTTTACACTTTTACATAAGCACACAAACAAAATGTTATTTTTATTATTATGCCATGCCACTTTTGCTTTTTCAATTTGTTAGCACCTGTGATTCTGTGATTATGATGATGATGCCATTATCATCCTTCTTCTGATGCTCTTTGTATGTTTCTTCTCGTCTTGTCCATTTTATTTGCCCAAGTAAGTTGAGATGCGTGGTATCTTACGTGACAATAAAATATATTTATATGAAAATATCGCTTAAGTAGTGCTGACTGAGTAAAAGATTTGTGGATCTGTGACCAAACTCAGTCACTAAAATATACACAACAAACAGGAGATCATGTTCGTTCACTTCTCACATTGGTTTTCAGCGAGTGCGATAAACAGGAAAGGGATCTCAAAATGCCCCACAAGGTTGCAGTTGCAAAACTGTTTTGTGTAAATTGGTGAAGTGCTAGTTAATTTTCAATTAAAAATGGCGAGTTTCTCTATTGACTCAATCTTAAAGTCAAAGCAGGGGAGAAGTGAGACAAAAATGGTTGTTGGTGGTGTGAGAATAAATAATAGAAATGTGGCAGTGAAATGTAATGAAAGAAAAAGTGAGACGGGGGATGAGGAAGACGAAGATCCAGTTAACGTGGATATTTTATCAATTGACAATGAAAGTGGGAGAGGATGTGGGGATGAGAAAGACGACTATGATGACGACGAGATGATTGATCCGGACGAGGATGACGAGGACATGTTTGGAGGAGATGAAGAGGAAAATGGGCAGAGTGATAAGTTCTTAGCTGAAAGTCATTCTTCAAGCATACCATTATTTAAGCCATTTCCATTATACTCACCTGGAATGATTACAGCAACTTCACAAATTTATCCACCTCAAGGTATGCAGTAAATGTGAATGCTTATTTTTAAAAAGATACTCTCACTCAAACACATAAATGTAGTTGAGTGCAATTTTTCGATCTGTGTGCGTTTGTAGGTCTCATCGAATATAACAGTTTATCAGCACACAACAACAATGCTTCATTGTTGGCAGCTGCTGCGGCTGCGACATCTTTTCCATTCATTGGAGGTCCTGTGGGAGGCCCGTGGCCACATCATCCACATGCTCATCATCATCATGCCCATTTCGCACATCATTCCAAACCACCTGGCTTGCTTGGTCTTCAAGGTAGGCCGTTAAATAAAATGTGCCAGTCTCTAAAAATCAGTCTACCACAGTCGCAGTCAGCAAGTCTGTTGAGGTTGGATCATTGGATCTTTAAAACTAGACAAATATTTGTTTTCTTGACTGTTGACTATTGAATGAATGCATACGTTTGTCCATAATATTCATATCGAAGGCAGTCCTAAGAAATAAGTTAACACCTAGGCGCAAACTTAATGTGAGTAAGCTTAACACACGATTCCCAAAAAAATCAGCCCCACACACGTCATTTAAACCAAATTTCATTCTCTTAAAACAAACTTGACAGGCTCTTTTTATTTCGTTATGTCATTTATCAACGCGTATATACATTTCAGAGGGTTAAAACTCAAAAACATACATACATGATTCTGCTAATCATTAAATCAAATTTATTAAATTTCTCACGGTCCTGCTAAATTGACTCTCATTTTGTGATCCACCCTTTTTCACTTTTCTTTACACATAGCTATCGTTGAACATGCATCGTCACACATTATGCATAATGATTAAATATAAATCTAAATCTAACATTTCAATTTCGTCATTATATTTATATATGGGCGATTGAAAGGCATTTTTATGGCCCATAATTAAGGGTATTATCCAGAAAAAAAATTATGACATGCTAATTAATTAATTTCAAGTACTAAATCAATAAATCATTTATAGTTCTTCATAAGATAAAAATTTTTGTGCATGAAAGCTTCTGATTTGAAGTATAATAGCAAATGAATTTTTTGTTCATTCTTTTGCTTAAATTTTAGTAAAATAGACAACAGGAAAAATACCCCTACCTATGAATAATTTTTTAAGTTTATGTTATATCTAAATAGGTTCTTTTAGGTAAATTTTAAATTATTAGGCCAAGTTGCATTTCAAAACATACTTTGTTACAAAATTTTACACATTCGAGACACATAAGATAGCAACAATTTATTTACTTTTAAAAATCTCACAATGCCCCAAAAATACGAGAGTGTGAGTGTAGTAAACTAGCAATTTGTGCTTTCACTTTTTCTATAAAATTTACATCTTGTAAAGAGCACATTTTTCGACTGTACTAAATATTACTTTCATTCTCAACATTTGAATTGTAAGCTCCCAAACCGACGGGAAGACGCGCAAGAAAACCAGGCGTAGATCGTAAACCTCGCCAAGCGTACAGTGCGAAACAACTGGAGAGACTTGAGTCCGAGTTTAAAATCGACAAGTATTTAAGCGTGAGCAAGAGATTAGAACTGTCGAAAGCTTTGAATCTAACCGAAGTCCAAATAAAAACGTGGTTTCAAAATCGGCGAACTAAATGGAAAAAGCAAATGACAGCTAGATTTAAACTGGCACAGAGACAAGGACACCTCAACCCTGCACATTTTTACTCATCATTCCAGTCTGCAGCCTTTGCTGCTGCGGTAAGCCTTTCTAACTTCTTAGTAAGTAATCGTGATTCAAATTCAATTTAAAAAACCTGAATCTTTTCTCCTTTATAGCATTTATCGCCATTTTACACTGCAGCACATCACCAGCCACACAATCCTCATCATCACCATCACCCGATTTTCGGTCATATTGCTCCTGGAGTACACACAGCAGTAGCAACTACCTCCCCATCATTCCCCGCAGAGCAAAGTTCACCAGCAGGCAACGTTCTAGTCACCCCAGAGGATTCGCTTACCACCGATGGAGAAGGAAACCAGTTGGGGGGAAGCTCATCCTCCTCATCAACATCATCAAGCTCTTCTCTATCAAATGGCAGCTCCCTCAACAAAACCAGCAATAGAAAATGTACTAAGGTCATTTTATCGTCAACGGTCAACGGTGTCAAGCCGTAGTTCTCCACTGTTGATATCCATTGATATTGATATACATTTTACCAAGTAAATACGTTGATAATTAACTGTTGTGAAGGCGTAGTTTAACTTAATTCATAATTTGAACGAATCATAATGCGTCTCTCTATTAGTTAGTAAGTCAAGTCAACTGTACTTCAGCCACACCAATTTTGAACAAAAATCAATGAAATAAAAACAAGCCCATAAAAGTTATCTATTACTGTTTTTCACGTCAAATGAATGCATTAAATATGTATGTACAATATATTGGCATCTTAGAAGTAAGCATACGCAATGGTAATAATGCTACAGAGAAAAAGGATTGAGTGAAGGTGAGCTCAAAAACAAATATGATAACGATCTGCTAAGTAGCAAACAAAACATTTGGCACATATCTTTTAATAGCTAATTGCAAACAAAAAAAATCATCATTAATTTATTTTATGCCAGATCCTTGCTCGACGTAAGGTAACTGACAATTACAACTCTCGTAAAAGTGTAGCCAGCACGAACCTGACTTCTACATCAATATCTTTCATCTTTTAGTTGAGTGGCAGACGTATAGCTTCGTCTCGCTATGTTGCATAATACCCCATACCCCATAGTGATGTCCAAAATGTGACTTTCATTGACTTTGTTTTAAACTGCTTAAGGGTTAGTTCGAAATCATCTACAAATAGCCAAAAATACGTTAAATACACCTACGTATCAGCATGTATTTTACTGCATTGGTCACAAACTTCAAGTTTCACACTTGATTTTTTATGAATCCGTCAAATCATGACACTAGAATTATTAACACTTTATCTATTTTTAAAGGAAGCAGAAGCATAAAAGTTGAGAAAAACAAACAATAACTGAGAAAACTCTTCAATAACTTTATCAAAGTTTCAACATATTTATGTACATGTAATTTTACTACGTACTTATTACCATCATATAGTAAACTTTATTACAGTGTAAATTCTTCCGAGTTGATATCGGCAGACTCTAGTTTTTTACGTTCGCACTACAGTAAAAAATATGTAATATTCACAGCTTCAAGAAATTAGTTGTATTGTAAGTTACAATTAGTAAGTATTATATACTATCTATAAATCTAAGACCGAACTACATGATAACATGATTCATATTCCACTACAAAAAAGATGATCATTGATCAATTAGATGTCTTGAATTCATCATACACCACAAAGTGATAGATACAATATACAGTTTAATATATCCACACGACTCATTTGACAAGAGGACGATTTGGAGTTTCATCAGAACAGGACTGGCTTCGGTAGCGTTCCACTTCTGCCATGTATCTTGACCAAGCTCCTTTTGGGCTAGCAGGACCATCTCTGCTATTTTTAGCGTCAGTTGATAGATTCCCAGCTGAAGGAACAGGATCTGGCCGTTTGATGACACCCGTTGGTAAATGCCTTCCGCCTGGACGCTTTCCAATCTTCAAAAAATAGATAAAATTTGAATTCGTCATTACAGTGAAATGAATCAAAAAACCATGTGAAGTAGAGAAACTTGAGGTACTTACCAAAACAGCAGAAGATGTGGATTTTTTTACTTCCAAAAGTTTTGGTCTTGCCGTTTCTTGCTTCTTGAATGAAGACTGCTCTGCAGTCGATTTTTGTTTATCTGGAGACGAGGACATTGCAAACCCAATATATGGTCGGGACAAGGGTAAGGGCAACATCGGAGATGAGTCTGAAATGGGTGGTGGAGTTTCCAACGGTAGCACGGGTGGAGGAAGCTCCGGCGACGTTGGGTAATATTCCGGATAACAAGGCTGACAGTTAATAACACTGTTCATAGATTCCGCAAAAGTATTAGTAATGGCCATATTAGTTTCATTATTGTTGTCGTTGATGGAATCCACTGAAGACATCTGACGATGACCATGAAATGCATCTGGAAAGGCATTACTTTCTCCGTGTGCTCTGAAATCGCGTTGGTGCTGCTCCTGCTGCTGATGCCAAGGAGGAATAACTGCCACCGGTGCTATTTCAAACAAATAAGATACTGTCAACATTCATCCGAACATTAAATCATGAATTAGTGGTTATGACTGTGATGGAATAGATAGTTCAATTGCTACCGTTAGAGTAATCATAATTAATTGATGACACAGCTGCTGGAGGCATCCTAACTAATGGCACTGCTCCATGAATACCTTGAAAGCCCATTGAACTTGCGTTTTTCCGTAATGGCAGGGGCTGAAGCATTCCGTTAATGTACTGATTTTGGATAGGATCAAGGTGATGAAACATTCGTCCATTGTAATCCACATTTTCAGTATAAGCTCTACCCACTCCGTTCACATTTCCGGTTCCTTCTTGAATCCCATATCCACCTGCTGCTCCAGCATACGGCCATCTGGGGGTAGGCAGCAGTCCTCGTCCATGCCCAGGTCCATTAAGTGAACATGGGGGTCGCACTTGCACTTGTTGATTAGCAGCAGGCACAAATGCTTGTCGGAATGTCCTTTTCCTTAAATGGCCAGTAACATCCACCTCGCCAATATAACCATGTTCGCCTGGCCCTCCTCTGTTCCCTTTCCAACCACCATCACCTTCCATTCTCACCAATTTCCTTTTAATTTTAACGAAAAAGCTCAGCAAACACTACAACCACTGTACATTACACAAAGTTTATGAATAATTTAATTACCTTTCCAACTTCTTCAAGATTACAAATCAAATGTTCTACTGAAACTGATAATTTTTTAAACAACGAAATAGAAGCCAGTTAGTTGAACTAACCTAACCTCACAACAAAACGTTCAGCGTTCTCGGATTGAGTACTAGAAAAACTAAATCAAGAAACAGCTGCACGTGCAAAACTTGAAAAGCTTTAAAATGAAAACATTTCACAATTTGCATTTCTCAGATTAGTGCTTCTTCACGGCTACAGATAGATTAGTGCAGCAGATCCATCATTTCAGTTCAGCACACCGCTACTAATATCCTGGCACACCATTTCCCAGCACACCAATGTCATCATTCTGGCACACTGTGAAAACGACTGAATTGTTATTGTTATGCTATGTTGCTATATGAAAGTAGAGTAGAACTTACTTTGTAAGCATTCAAGTAATTTTTCAAATGATTTTAGAAGTTTAAAAAAAAAATTTCATGTGCTCTATATTTTTTTTTGCCTTGATTTCCTGACATTTTAACTCTTTTTTACCTTTTTTTGAACAAAGACCTCCGGGGTTCTACTTTAAGTTAGAAAACTTGATTGATTAAATGATTATAGAAGCAAAAATTTATAATCATAAAACATGAGAAGTAATAAGAAGATAATTTTTTGAATACGCTCAGGGACATAATTTTTATAAAATATGAAAATACAGATCTCGATATTAAATCTAGCCTCAACCATAATCCAAGTGCCTGGAAGTTCGACACTGTTGGATTGCTGGGCTGCTGCTGTTAGTGTGCCAAAATGACATTTTACGGCGTGCTGTCGGCTAGACAAACCACCGGTGCACCGGTGCGATACCAGAAGAAGAAGAATGACTGTGGACATGCTGGAATGATTCCGTTCATTGCATTGTCCATGTAAACAGTGCAGTGGCAGTGGCTTACTCCATCATTTCGAGCCCGTAACATAGCCACTAGTAGCCAGTGACATGATAGAGCTGAGCTGGGATGCGAATCGCATCATGCGATAAAAAGACCTCCTGACAAATGGCTAATCGTTATCTTACAATACAACTTACCAGTTAGTTAGTTTAGCGTTAGTTAGTGAAAGTTATCATTGATTGATACTGGTCGTGATCATGGTCATAGGTTATCAATTATCAATTATGCTGGTCTAATGTTCTTATTTTATGTATTGGGCAGTCGCAAACTTTTCAACAGGTTATTTGATAGAAAATCTCAATTCTCAGTTCACCCTTAACCCAAAAAATAAGCTCATCATGAAGTATTAAGCAGCCATCTAGTGCTGGGGCTACTGAATAAAATGTGAAAGCTTAAAGAGATAGCGCGCGTCAGCGTACAATACTCATATAGAAGACTTGAAAAACATAGATACATGTGTTTGTACTTTTTACTTCATGTCACATTCAACATTTCATTTGCATTTGTGCAAATGCATAGTGCGTAGTGCGTACAAAGTTGTGTACTTTAAATGTTTAATTTAAGTTGACATCAGTGATGACAATTATAAGGTTGGGGGCGAATTTGAGGGCAAATAGCAGATGGGGTGGCTCTTTCATTGTTTCCACTCGTGCATATTTCAACAGAGGCTTATCAACATCCTCATCTCCTTTCCAATGTTGCAATTGTTCGTATCAACAACAAAGGGGCCTCAAAGTTAATTATTTTAACGGGAGGAAAAGAGCATGGAGGGTGTCGTCGTCGCCTCCATCTAGTTCATCTTTTAGCTGTACCACCCCACCTTCACCCTTGAGATATTTTTCAACTTGTAGCTCATTAGCCGGCAGGAAGAAGGATTACTATGCTGAGGAGAAACTACCAAGTAATTTATTTTAAAATTTAAAAGATTTTTAACGTTAAAATATTTTCATAAAAAAGTTGATTAAAATTAAATTAAAATTAAAAGATGTAAGTATTTTATTTACTGGTTCCCTGCAGTTTTTGACTTTGGTAAAATCCACCCGGAAAACAAGCGTGTGTACGTGTTTGGTCAAGCTGGTCACGGAGGTCTAGGTCTGCATACCCTTTTCCAGGTGTCCCTTCCCCCAGGGGAAACTGTGGACTCACGAAAGTATCTCCAGATGCGTCGCCCTGTGCGACACGCATTTGCTGGCAGCCACAAAGTTAAAGACATTGCCACCGGGCATGGCTTCACGTTGATGCAGGTGAAGCCCAAGTACGACAAGGGAGATCCCGTCATTTTTGGTTGCGGCTACAATCACAAAAGTCAACTTGGATTTCAACCGGATGTCCATGAGAAGCCGCTAATTGTGCTCACCTCCGTTGTACCTCTCGCTTTACCTTTGGATAAGAGCAGTGATGTGCTTTGCATTGGGGCAGGAAGGGCGCACTCTGTCATAAGTGTGGGGGGCAAGGGGCTGATAACCTTGGGCGATAATGGGGAGGGGCAGTGTGGGAGGAAAATTATTGGGGATGAGGAGTACAAGGGATCCAAGTATATTTACAGACTCTCTCCTTTTGCCGAGGGGGATGATGTGCTCCAGTTGGCTTGCAAGTTTGATCTCAGGTACATTAAGCAACGAAACGGAAATCATCTTACCATAATTAATAATTAAGTTTTAAGATATTCGATTGCAATGTAATTAACTTGTCAATCCTAATGTAGCTTGTGCTTGACAAAAAGTGGAAAAGTTTACGCGTTTGGATGTAATAACCAAGGTCAGTTGGGACGTGGGAAGGATGTGGAGAAACCTTGGCGGCCGGCAGAGATCCAGGGGGACTTGAAGGGGGTGAAGGTTACGAAAGTCACCACTTCCGGCACAAGTTGTATGGCTATTTCAGGTAATTATTTTCAAAGATAAAACGATAAAAGATAATTTAATGAAGAACGGAGTGAAGCTAAGAAGCGAAGTTTTTAATCTGCTAACTTGCGTTGTTGTAGATA
This sequence comes from Entomobrya multifasciata, assembly GCA_034693345.1. Taxonomy (NCBI): domain Eukaryota; kingdom Metazoa; phylum Arthropoda; class Collembola; order Entomobryomorpha; family Entomobryidae; genus Entomobrya; species Entomobrya multifasciata. Next base: position 1,355 of record JAQFXM010006157.1, on the reverse strand, counting down.
AAGGGGAGCTTTTTGGATGGGGAAATAATGACTGTGGCCAAGTGAATCCTGAGATGATTTCCAACGTTTACTTTGAGCCAAGAAAGGTGAAGGTGCCGCGGAGAGTTGGGAGGATTATTGATGTGGCGATTGGTGATATGTTCACCTTCGTTTTAAATGGTAAGTGGAGGGAGCATGGATGGATAATTTGATGAGTGATTATCAAATAATTAAATTATTTGCGAATTTCGTTGGATTTGAATTTGATTTTTTTTTGGCAGAGTATGGAAATGTGTACGTGTGGGGAACCGGCTTATCTTTAGGAATGGGTCCCCAAAACATGGTTATCAAGAGCCCAACGTTGATGCCACCGCAACTTTTTGGGAGAAACGAGTTTAGTCCAGACACGGCTGTGGTGAAACTTGAATCAAGTCTGAGGTACGCTGCAGCGGTGAACTCACTTGGAGACTTGTACATGTGGGGCTTAAATGACTCGGGCTGCTTAGGACTGGGGCCCACTGGGCCAAAGGAGGGCAACTACCAGCATTTTCCTATAAAGGTGGCGTTGGGGGCGGCTGTACATAAGGTTTGCTTAGGGGCTGATCACACAGTGGTGATGACCAAGGGATCCCACTAATTTTATATGCTGATTAAATAGGTAGCTATTTAACTAGGCTGTTAGTCATTTTTAAAACGAAAACTAATTTGTTATATCGCCCGTAACTCAATAATTGTTTTTACAAATTAAAAATTAAAGTAAGTTGTACCCTCAGTTCAGTCAGTTTTGTAGCGAAGCCTTCACTGTGTAGATTAGTCAATTTTAAAGTATGGATTGCACGTGTTTCACAGTACCCCTATTTTCCCAAAATATGTGCTGCGAAACTAAGATGTTCATTTTCTTTTGTAAAAACACATTCTTTCTGTGATATACAGTCAACAGTATGTCCGTCAAGTTGGCACCCAGCACCCGTCAAGTTGGCACCCACACCCAAAAAGCGTCAAGTTGGCACCCAGCACCCGTCAAGCTGGCACCCAATGTATTTTAGATGCCCAGCACCCAGCACCCGTCAAGCTGGCACCCACACCCAAAAAGCGTCAAGTTGGCACCCAGAACCCGTCAAGCTGGCACCCAATGTATTTTAGATGCCCAGCAACCAGCACCCGTCAAGCTGGCACCCAATGTATTTTAAATTCCCAGCACCCGTCAAGCTGGCACCCAATGTATTTTAAATTCCCAGCACCCGTCAAGCTGGCACCCAATGTATTTTGGAATAATTAGATAAATTAAGGTCAGGTTTCGTTGAAAGTGTTGGTTTACACATATCTGGGTTAGGTTTCGTTGATGGAGTTGAGTTGAATGTATGTCAGGTTAGGTT
>JAQFXM010006156.1:0-13665 GCA_034693345.1 Entomobrya multifasciata | reverse complement strand
TGTGTGTGGTCCTAATAGAACGCAATGTGCATGTTCCGCTTGACTGCACAAATATAATAAGGAGAATTGAAACCCTTAGCGTAAGAGACTGTGTACAAACAAAAAAGGTGAATGCCATAATAATACAGTGAAATGGTATGGTAGTGAAATAAAAGGCGAGCAAAGTATCTAAGAAAGCCAGAAAGTGAAACTTTATAATTGAGTTGTGTGAAGAAATAATGTTTTGAATGAATACATACGACCAGCTTTTTAGTATAGTAGCATTACTCGCACAACGCACTCGAATTCTAGATAGAGCACGCTACCAACTATCTTACGTGCATATAAAATCTAATTCCATTTTTCCATCTTGTTCACTTATTTTTTCTAGTTGAGGAAAATTCTACAAAGTAGAAATAGTAGAGGTGTACGCGTAGAAGAAAACGATGCACCATAAGAATAAGAACAACCACACCAAACACCAAAATCTCTCGGTGTTTTCAACCAAGTACTTTTCGTGATATTCCTTCCTAAAAAATCGTAATACTAACTGGCAAGTTTGCGGTGTTATATATGAACTCCTACTCATCGTATATAAGAAGTATATTATTATTATCATCGTCATCATCACATCACATCCTGTAGAAGCCGACTTTATTTTAACTGTACAACACGACAGTACCATCGATGCTGAATGTTGTTTTTTGTTAGCATTCGCGTGTAACTCTTATGAAGACTTCTCCCCGCATTATTCTCTATCCTTCCATCTTCAGTCTTGTCTTCTTGTCTGCTTTTTAAAGACGTTTTTCTTTCTTGTTTACTAGGGAAAAAGTAAGTTAAAAGGCTTAAAAGATTTAGCGAGTTGAGAAATCTTCTTGTTTTGCTTGATGTTATTTTCCTCTTCCTCGCCATCTGCTTATTCAACTGTCTTTTTTGAAGAAGACTAAAACATATAAAATGGGCTCTTCATGAGTTCCTCGTCCACGGGATTCAGAGAGATGCTTATTTTGAAGAAGCTGGAAACTGTTGCAATTGCAACATGAAAATTCCAAACGCAACATCGTATAAACTCTTTTCTGGTGTGTTTGGTTAGCTCTGTGGTGCGTAATTTTATGTTCTTACTTTACTCTAGAGAACATTAGCTTGCATCGCTGCTTTAATGTTTGACAGTGTTTATAAAAACATGAAATTGTATTGAATCTCTATGCATACAACACAGTAATGACACAACTTGTAAAACTTGAAGAAGGTATGCCCCATTACGATGTGAAATAAAAGTAGTAAAATGGCAGTAAACGATCGAGGAAATTGTAATGCAACCAAGAAAAGCCAAGGCTTAATCTAGCTTTTTGGTTGCGACTGCATCCCATTTTATCTGAGGCAATTTTCTATTAAAATGGTGGCAATTTCCATTATTCTCTTATCCAAACAAGCTACGACAATGCAATAATAATCATTACTGGCAGAGTACACACCAAAATTGCATGTAACTTGTTACAAACAAAACAATTGTGAAGAAATGAGATTACGAAAAGTTGATACTTGATACTATAACCTAACTTAAATAAAAGGAGACAGTTTTTGCTTGGATTATAAACATGTATGTAGTTTGTACATATCACGTTTCAGTCAAGGTTATTTCAAGTTTTCAAAGTACCCCATTATATTTTGGAGGACTGTGCAGAAGATATCAAGGGTCCAGTTAATTTTAACAACAGGGAAACTCAAATGAGACACTAAACTTGATGAGTGCTTAGGGCCCCGTTCAGAAGCCACTTTCTCAAGATTGGACGAATTTGTTCGTAAGGCCAAACACATGAGTTGATTAGAATAAACAATCGCCGTAAAGAAAAAGGATCTAAAAAATGCAGTACGCATCATCTTTGACGATATTTTTTCCTGAGTGAAATTTAAAGGTATCGGATAAAAAACGACAATTTACTATAAACTTACCTAACCATGTTGTTAGCCCTTGTGTATCGATAACATCTGTCTCATGATGCCCATTATTTAACTCTACACACTTTAATCCAAATCCTTCAGTCGTAATTATCTGGTCATCTTCAAAATAATCCCCATCTACATCCACATCCGATGGTAAATTATTAGGATGGTTATTAACTGGAGACGAATCTATCATTCCACTACTCGATTCAAGCTCATCCTCATCAGACGGTGTTGTCAAAAGAATCGTACTATTATTACTATTACGTTGGCCATGATGATTATTTCTGTGAAGATTCTGATTTGATCTCAAGCCCATCTCACCAACCCCTGACTTGACTGTCTTTGCATTTATAAAATTCATTCGTAATGATTTATCTGTGCTATTCAAGTGAGGGTTTTCATCAATGCTCAAAAGATCCTCAGCATCCAACTCGTAATCATCTTCAAAATCAGTTGATTCTTCTGGGATTATTTGCTCCCGACGTATGTCAAGTTGTTTTTTCAGTTCGACTATGACAGAATGCAGTTCGGTAAGACGGGCTTCATAAACGCCAGATTGGGATTGCTGATTGTATCCGGAAGAATCACAGTCGTCGGGGGAGGCTTGTCCCTAAAAATAGAAGAAGAAAAAACAATTTTTTGAAAATTAAGTTTAGCAAGTCATTTTATTTACCAATTAAGGAGATTAATGTGTCCACAAGACAGATGAATTCCTTTTATTAAATACAAGTCAATTTTTTTGCACTTATCAATCCACTTCATTCTCAACTGTGTTTTTACACTACTTAAAAAGCTAAAAATATCCACATGGTGCATTGCATGGAGCATCATTCTCATAAAAAATCGACCAAAAGCTAATGTAGTAGTGGAGGTGCTAATGTCTGTGCATCGTCGCATGGCTTCAGTTGGCATTAATCAAGCTAAAGTATTATACACCCATCATCATCATCCACTTCCACTCCTTAATTTCCTCCTGTCTTCGTTCCTTCTCATTCCAAAGTTTCTTTCCACAATTTTTTGTTCTACTTTTCTGTCTCAACAGATGCGTATAGAAGACTATGAATGAAATGAATACAGCTCAGCACTGCATTGCAAATTGAAATGGAGAAATCTAAGTATGCATAAATGTGAGCTCTTTTTTCATTTCCGTATTCTTCACCACACCATCAACTCATCATGAATGAAAACTGAGAGAGAGACTAATGAGCTACATACTTATTCATTTTCACACATTCATCACAACAAAACATGCTTAACCTATACATCAGTTCAGCAGTACAAAAAATACATCTATATAAAAATATTCTGTCCTGAATTATTCAGGAAACTAATTATGCAAATGCTTGATTTTTCTCTCGTTTTTTTGATCCACTCAACTCAACGACTCAACTGTTGGAAATGACAAGAAAACAAAGTCGAGCAACACAACTAGTTAAAAATATGATCCATATGAATCAAGCTGTACACAAGCTGTTGTGCACTGGCCTGGCACTGCTTTAACTTAATTTACTTGAAAAATAATATTGCATGCCGAATATCATAATATCCATTTTATCTATTCACTACAAATTCTCTGCTTGCAGTGAAAGCGCAGACTTTAACTACATGAATATTGTTTTAAGTTTGGGTATATCATATTTCGCTGCTCGTCTCTAAATAAATAAAAAAACGAAACGACAAAATAAAAAACTCATTAAGAAGATTATGCTCCAGAGTACTACATATTGTATGCATACAAAATATCCTCAGTTCATTTTCTTACACAGAGCTTCTGCTTCTTGTTGCTTCGTACCTTTTTACTTTTTATACCCATCGAGCAGTAATTCGCCAAGAGCGAAACACATTTTGGGAATTCGAGATTTAAGTGTGCTGCTGCTGTAAGCATAATATGCATGCAACACTGTACACACTACTACCCGAGAAAGCACAGTATAAATTTTAAATTAAACTTTGAAGAATTTTTTATATACACAAATGATTAAAAAAGGATTTGAAAAAACTACAAATACAGTCTCCCAATAACTTTTAACTACTTCTTATTTTCTTGTAAATAAACAAGAATGTTTGCTATCCTCCCAATAAAAATATTCTCGACCCGACCTAACCGAAATCTTGTACAGGTCCCTGTCTGAAAGTCAGATACGTTTTTGCGTTGTCTTACACTTGACTGGTAAGAGCACAGGCACACATTTTGGCGTCACCTCAAGGGAAATGTGATAAAACTAGATAATATTATGCGCATGAATAAACTGCTGTATGTTTTGAGTATACACAGTGCATAGTCATATACAACATGGGCAAACGGAAACCTTACACAGTTATAAAATTTATAAGGTTTCCGTTTGTCGATGGTGCATATACTGTGGGTCTAAGCCTTAGCTTGGCAAAGGATGTGTTGGATTTTGAGTGTTTCAGACACCGGAATTGTATTTTCGTGTATTTAGAATGCGATAATCATCTGGTTTTATTTACTCGAGAAAAATCCGCACCCTGAAACACTAGAAATCCAACACATCCTTTGCCAAGCTAAAGCTTATAAGCACAGTAGATGTAAACAATAATATTAACATAGCACGACAAAGGGTGAAAGTGTAACGAAGTACAAGTTGTTCCAATAATGAAGCTTGTTTTTTCTCTCTAGTTTATGTACTGGTAATAACAAAAGAAGTAAAGCTAAAAAGAGAAAGTTTGTGTTAATACTTGTTTCATTTTTACAGAAAAAATACAGATCAAAGTAAATTGATCGCTTTGAATACAACATACTACTTTTTCAGGGGTTTTTAGTAAGTTTTACTCTTATTCTCTTTACTATATTATTTCGAAGTAAAAATAGAAAGAATGGATGTACATATGAACAAGTGACTTTTTCCAGTTTTGTAAAGATGCTTACACGTCTAGTTAGAACTTACATGGTTAAAAACATAATACACACATTTATAGACTGTTCAATTGCATATAAAACATGGAAGAGAGAAAGTTGAGAGAACAGAGTATTTGAAAAAAAACTTTTGAAATGAAAAAACAGAAGGATAATGAAGAAAAAAGTTGACCTGCTTTTTTCAAAAGTCGTTGCAAACTATGCTTTAGCTTGTAGAGGCAAATGATGCGTTCATTTCATCGTTCTACTAACTTTTCCTCGTAGTTTTTATATGAAAGTTGTAGCAAACTGTGAAAGGATATTCACGTGCATTTTATGAATTTGAATTATTAAGAGAGCTAAAAGGCTCATCGTCATACACATGCTTTCACTGTGCTGAATACAAAACGCAAAAGTATGCTTGCTCTGGGTTTTCGCATTTTCTCTGTGCATTGCGTATTAGTCTAACATGGTTTTAAAAAACGCCAAGGCAAGTGGTAGAGAACATATTGCGTTCACGATCATTATGTTTATATTTTCTTCGCTTTTTTGGGAAACGCATTTTGCTTTGGTGAAGATAGTGGTTGTGTTGTTTTCACATGTCATTATTCCCGAAAAAGTATATAGGTAATATAAAGTTAGTATTATGTTAACTCGCTTTAAAGATTGCTTTCACAACATAATGTTTCTGTTGCACCATATTCGAGAGTAAAATTTATCTTTTTCCTTGCACTGTTTAAAAAGAAATTTCATGACAAAGCATGTGTGGTTTTTTCCTTTGCTGGGTAAGCAATGCTTACCGAGCAAAGGAAAAAACAACACAAGCATTCATTTTTGCTTTATCATCATATTATCACACACGCACACTTTTTGCATACAAAATGTCAATGTATAGTAGACTGAAGCTGAAGGATAAATCAGATATGAACGTCGATTTCATGTAAGTTTTTTTACCACATAAGTTTTGAATTGTTCTACCTTTCGTTTTCCTAAATCTTTGACTTTTCAAAGGGTCCCGATGTCTCGACAGAGGCTCTAAAATATTCTAAGTAAAAATGAAAGATCACTTGTTCATTTTATGTAATATTTCTTTGAAAGAATTCCTAACTAATGCAGCGTGCTCGCTTACTTTGTGTTATTTTACGGTACTGTAATATGATCAATAAAATCACATGAACCTAATGACTCTAATGATATTACGCACATAGTGTACATTTGGTACGTACTTCCATGTTACAGCAAGACATTTGGTAGGTACTAAAAAACCACTACAAACACAAAATATATACTAAAAATACACACGTGTCAAATGTAAATGACAAAGTAAACAATATAGTCTGAACTGAAGTATAATACCTTACATAACATGCATAGAAACATGATACCATTTCCCCTTTTTATACTCCTTTTACTTTCACTGTAGCTCGGGATAAAACATCACTTGAAAAGAAATCGACCCACCGTGAACATCGTTACTTTCCCTCAACCTATTTATACAGCCATCCAGCGAAGCCCAAGTGAAACCGAATACTTGAACAACGCAAAAAACCAACTCCCTGTCCGATTTTTGGTTGATTGTGAAAAATGTGAGACAGCTTCCTCTGTTGCGGTTGTCCTGCATTCTGCATGTCGTGGTACTTTTGCTCTTCTCATAAAAATCTTTAAAACCACTCTTGGATGAGAAGTGTGCGTGAGACATGTTGATGTTCTGTACTAAAAAGGAACATTACTTCAAGGCTACTGCCACATTTTGAGTGCGAGAGTAAGCGACAGTGACAAAAATGAAAGGCAAGTAAATATTCATATCGCCATCACCGCAAGAAACTAAACATTATTTGAGATGAAGATTCTGAGACATACTCAAATTATAGTAAAAGCATAATATAGCCCAATATAGTGATGTAAGCATGTACAGATTTTCACGTTTGTAAAAAGTCGTTTCTGGCCTATGGAGAAAGTAAATACAAAACGGTTACTTTGCTCAGGTTAAATTCGTCTCTTTTCAAAGACATATCTACTTAACAATCAGACATGTGTACAGAAGTGTAATATGTGTACAGTTTACTCACATTGTCATTCCATCAAGCTTATCAAAACATGTCAGCTAGTTGTTTCAAGTTTCAGGATAACAATGTGGCATGCTGGCATGGCAAGTGACCTATTCTTACTGTTACTTTCAGCTGAGAAAATAAACGACCAAATAAGAGAGTTTACAGAAATTTTTATGCAATAAAGTTGTATACCTATTGAGAATAATTTGTAGTGATGATGACGTGAGAAAATTTGCTCCACATTACTATTACTATTTCTTTTGTCCTTCAAGTGACTATTTCTAAAATGCTAATTTGATACTTAATAGGCAACTATAAAACTTACACCAGACTTTCTAGCTCTCCGCTCCAAAAATATTATATATTCTTTGCGTGAAATATTAAACTAAATGCTAATCTTTATTGTTTTTATTTTACACAAGAAATATAAAAGAGAGAGGAGGTCATGCTCAAACGCTTAAATATTTGCTATAATAACTGTTACACGCTACGTTTTCACCCTCCCTTTCCTTCCTCCACTAAAAATCAATTTCCGTTTGTGCAAATTTCACATAAAAACTAGTACCCCACTGCAGTTCAAGTAAAGCCCACATTTAACACTAAACGTGGCCAGAAAATGCACTCGTGCATGAATTTATGCATAACATAATATTATTTTGCTTCAGGCAGCAGAAAACAAATGAGTAGAGAAAACTTTTCTCTGTAGCTTGAAACACGCTCATAAAATTTCCATCCCTTTTTAGCTTTCACCTAAATAGTTTTTCATTTTCACTTTGTCGTTCAGCTTTACTATAAGTTTAAGCGAACAACTTTAGAAAGTTCATAGTCCAGTCTCCAGTCCAATAATGGTACCAGTGTCATTCAGCTTTTAACCGTAGAGAGAGTGCTGACCATGCAATATATGTTCATATGCCATAAAAACGTGGATTATCGTCATTATCAAGCTGCTAGTCGCTGGTTCCATTAATATAATGGTTAGTTTTCACGTACTTCATTGCATGTATTTTTGTAACTAGAGACCTGACCTAAAATTTCGGAAGTGTATCACTTTGCATACAAGTATTAGATTACCACCATTGACCTAACAATCAACCAAATATACGATGAGAGTAAAAACATAAAACACTTACGTATGACATATTGTAGTCATAATATTAATGACTGTTCCGTTTCCCCATTTTCGTAATCGCAGGCAATTCCGAAATTTTGTGGAAGGAAACTACAGTAATATTTTGTACGACACAATAAATGTGACAAACGTGTAAATGCAGATTTAGTTTGATAAAACCAGAGTAATAGTTTGTCAGAAATAAAATGATGATGAAACAGTCAATAGATAACTTTGTATAACCTACTTATTATGTATTCTACTCACAAATAAATATATATGGCCTTACTTTTCGGAAGGTAAATATTCAGCAAAGACACTTTTACGCAGCACGACAACTTTTTATTTTTTACTTTCGAATTCAGCATGATTAAGTGTATACGTCCGGTTCTCTGTCTTAGCTTTGAATATAACAATCTGCAAATGATTTTCAAAGCCCTCGAGCACAATCCCTTAAGCTGACTGTTGAAAAACTAGGTTCCATTAACTATTCCTTCCCTGCTGTCAACGGCTTGTTAAAAGTATTGCATTGAGTTTATAAGCTTTGTTTTTATTTGCAAATGTGTCACCGTCACCACAATCCATATTATCTGAGGCACTACTACACTTGATGGTATACGCATATTTAAGTTTATAAGAAACAATGATTGGAATTGGACATAGGACCCTTTATCTTACTATGTAGCGTGTTACTTTTATAAGGTAGTATTTTCGTTATCACACCACATCAATATCACATGCTCTGATCACATAAATAAAAAAACTTGTCGACACATATGCTGCATATGTCAAGAAAAAAAAGCAATAGCAATAATAGTATTGAGTAAAAGTTCATTGAAGGTGGTAAGGAAGTATCGATGTGTTAAAGATTAAATCTAGATTGTATCTGGGCCTAATTTTCTGAAGTATTTCTTGCTAAAAGATTTAAAAAAAGTTACTGTTGAACTGCTTTTGGGTTCTTTCCTACCGAATTACAGGACATTACTACCCCGAAAAATGACCAAGATTCGGTGGCTTTCTTTGATATATGTATATGTTTTGTGAGCCAAACATCGGTATGAAAATGATTTTAATGAACAGGATATTACAGACTGACTGGATAAAATGCACTGTTCCAGTGGTACCAAGTAATATTTGTGGTGAAACATGAAAAAACTGAAGTCGGGTGTACACAAAAAACTCACCGTACACTATGACATTAAACAATACGTGTCAAGATTCATGTCATGTACACGAGGACGACGCTGCGTGATTCCATATTGTGAAGACAGACGGACTCGGATCGTGATGTTGGAAATCTGGAAAGGGTTTCCTGTTTAATGGGGTATTCTGTACAATGTCTACTTGGAGAGAAAGACGAGAATACCGAACCGTATCTTCTTCACACACTACTTATTTTGACCTGGCTTTGCTTTGTGAGTTGAGTGAATGAATTTTTGCTCACCGCTTTGATTATAAAAAAGCCTGATACTCATAATTAGCTATACGTGATTCCGATCTTCATTTTGCATATGTACTTGCATATGTGTGCGTAAAAATATCAGACTAACGATAAGAGACATTACAGATAAATGGATCATCAACTCCGAAAATAATTTTTGTTTTACATACCTGCATATTCCGTAGAGTCTCTTGTAGCACATTCTTCTCTGCAGATACAGCAGACAACTGCGTCTTCAACGCAAATATCTCTTGTTCCAGTGGTGAAAGGCTCCCGCTGTTACTTGTAGTCATTGTCATACCCGTGCTTGGCGTCGCAGTGCCGATTCCACTGGAGGGTGAAGTGGTAATGGTGCCCTTTGACGGGGACGCGGTAATGGATGTAGACGCAGTGGAACTCATTGTCCTACTGCTGCTCCTGATTACAAGACGACTTAATGTGGAAACGAGAGAAAGTAGAAGAGAAAGAAAACTGTTGCAAGCCCCGCTCTATTATTTTGGTGTAATAATGGGAGGGTGACATCATTCATATCATCAGCTGCAATTATTTTAATGTCCTGTGGAAAAACAACAATAAAACCATTATAGTACGACGTTTTGTCAACAAACTTATTACACTTATCCCACTAACCTAGTCATTACTTTTAAAAAAACAAGTTTATTTAAGAAAGAATTATTAAAGTGGCAATATACCAGTATAGGGGGGAGTATACCAATTTGGTGGAGAAAAGAAATAAGATTTAGGTTTGGCATAAGTTTTTGACATTCTCCCTTTCTTTGCACTTTTTGTAATTTCGTTTTTACTGAAATCGCCTGTGAACTATTGTGAACATGATATGCACTTGATTTAATTAATGCAACAAATTTTCCACCAACCACAAATCTGCCACTTAAATCAGACGATACAACACTAACTCCATGTGTGTGAGTTCAGTAACAGTAGTCTCTTTTCGCTGTGGGATGTTTGCTTATTAAAAATATCCAGGTTTTCACCATCCCAAAACAAAAGAAAAATACTTGTCTTTTTTCCCATGCTGTTAGACTGTCATCTCAGAAAAAGGTTGAATCAGGTTGAATTTATGGCAGTACTTTATACTCTTTTGCCATCCTATCATATCAAAACCCCTGCTGCAGAAAAAATATCATACATGTGGTTGGTTTTGTGGTATAAACGAATTCAAAAGTAAAAGTACTCCTTCCTGTTCCCTGACGTTTGCCTGCATGTGCAGACTTCAATTAAGCATAGCTGCAGGGTGGAAAGCGATAAATGTCATCTGGCAGCTAAAACACCATATTTCATCATTATCATATCACTCTTGTTGCTCCCTTTTTTCCATCTACCACAACGAAACTCCCACTAATGAAGAATATATATTGTGGTAATATTTTTTTTCTTTTTACTCACATTTTCTAAAGATTTCACCAGCAAGTCGTGGCAGATGAGATACGACAATAGATACGCCTTATCCAATGATGATCTAGTAGTTCATATTCACACACTGCTATTATTATCTTTGTGACCAACCATACACTCACTCTTTGTTGTCCTTGTCGGCTATCACATTCATCTTCTAACGAACACAAAACTTGTACCGGATATTATTAGCACCAAATTGCACACGATACGCTTTAGTGAGTCAGGCAAGCTATTTCACATTTTTCGTCATATTACAGTGAAAGCACACAGCTATTCAACATGTAGCAACTATTACTTCATATTCTACTGAAATAGTACACACGACAGAAGTTGGAATATATGCACTTCCGTTACTAATGGCATACACCAAATATTGTCTATTTTCTGTTTTTACTCAACGTGTCCGTGCCCTGTTGCCTTTACGGAAAACTTTTTTCTCTAGATTTACGTGCTTTGCAAATAAATCACAATGATACTCGTTCATGGCAAAATGTACACCCAAAGGATTTTTTTGCTCTGTTCAGTCAGATTTTTTCATACTGGAGTATCCAGATTTAGGGAAAAAATTCACATACAATATAAACACATTACAAGACTACTTCACTTCACTGCCCTAACCACCACTCATGTTATGTTGCCTGTTGTGTTATACAAAACATGAATGCGACTCGTTTCTTTCTCCTAGAAAGTATAATGGGCCACTAGAAAGCTCCCCAGGAATATTTTTCCGGGATAATGAGGTTTACTTTCTTCTTGTCTCTTGTTCCAAAAGAAAAAGTTTTCAAACTTGAGAGAAATAACTCGTCATGCTACACAGAAAAAAAACACTGTACGCAAAAGTACAACCACAGTGCTTCTTCTCTTCTAAAAAAACAACAAACTTACACAGGGACCTTACATGCTGACTTTTTCATTTAAAAAGTATATAAAGCTATGAAGCAAAAAAATCCGGTGTTCAAATGCTGTAACATGAAGGAACACAATTTCCAGAATGTGAACTGAGGAGAACAAGTACCAAAAAAATAACTAGCTGACTGAGTGCATTCAAACGGCTTATTATTATCATTAACCACTCAAAAAAACTCAGCAAGCAAGGCAACGCAGCGAGAGAGTCTATTGTGAATACATCCTGGCACTTCGCATTTTTTCGTATGAAAGCCAATGATTTAAAGTCTGACTGTGAGTGCAATGGCAATTCAAAGTGTTGCTATAATACATACAAGATTCTCTTACGAAAAAAACAACACTTCCTGTCTTCTTCTCTCTTTTTATTTTGAATGAGAAAAATGCAGTCAGCCGAAAGAACAAAAATTGTCTTTTTGCACTTCACTGTGAATATAGCCAAGTAAACTGAAGATGAACACGAAAAAAAGAGGAAGCTATAAAAAAACTATGCAACTGAGAAAATGTGCAATGCAGTCAACTAGTTTTTTTTCTTGTTCCACGCTTCATTGTGACATATGACTTGGCTCTCTTTCTGTCCTTTTTCCCTTCTCGTCAAAAAATTCAGCACTGGCATCGCATTCGCATGGCAGTGATTGGAACCTATCTCTAGATCATGATGCGCTGTTGATGTTGATAGCATCATGATGATGATCATGCTGCTCGCGTCGCTCACTTTACTTGTCGGCTTTGTCAAAATCACAAATAACTATGCAGAAGGAAAGAATATTATAGTAAGCAGAAGGAGCGAAAAAAAGTTTGCAAAAACCTTGATGACTTGTCTTTCCTACACGTTTGTATAATAATCTGCATCTCATCTCCTCACTTTTTCTTCATGTACCTTATCGTCTTTTGTGTATTGTCTGCATCGATTATTATCATTTTTTCTCGGGCCTCTCTGTCTCCCTGTATATCAAGCAGGTCTATATACTCTCTGGCAGCGATTCTTGACAAGCTGACAACACGAGCCAAAATGTTACAAGCGAAAAAAAATTCATTGTGGTAGTATAGTTGTAAGAGTATTAAAAAGTATGTAGGTTCCTATGTTTTTGTTCTTGCCAGGCCAGGCCAGGCTTCAAGATGAAATGACTATGACACGTACATTGATATGCATAATATTTGCATGCATACGTGCATATGGCATCCAACCAAATCTCCATCAAATGGAACAAACAGCCGAGCCAAGTGAACCGTGGCATGATCATCTTCATAGCAAGAAGTAAAAAATAAATGATCACTTGGTTTGGTTTTTGTGAGCGTGTAAGCATATGCCATGATATTGTAAAACAGCATATTATAACCAATGTACCATGTAGTAATCATATAAGGTACGCAGTTTTTTGGTTGGATATCAGATCCAGATCACTTTATCAAAAAAAGAGAACCTTTTGAAAAAAGATTGTGATGATCATCATCTAAACGCAGTCTTGATGTTATCAAGACACGCTACACGCAACATTTTATGCACAGATGAAAAAAATCTTCTTTTCGAATTCACATTCATATATCAAGACATCACTTTTGCACAGCGTGAAGCATCAATCATTTTGATTTTTTGGATCTTTTTAAACCATTATAACATAACGTTTCTCTTACTTCCATGTTACATACTGGAGGGACGAGCTCCGCGTGTCAGTTTCAAAATGATTATGAGGTGAGTGATCCTGTGCAAGGGTTTGGTGTTAATTGCAGGTGAATTGAATGATTAGGATGGCAACGATTGAAGCTTAAAAGTTGCATGAAAAATGAGTGAAATCTCGTGACTTGTGAGATAATGAAATTGCGACTTGATTGAATATTGTGACTTGAATGAAATTAGACTTGATAAATAAAATGCTGAGAGCAAGGCAAATTGTTAATGTTTAAAATAGTAAACTACGAAACTTGTAGTGTCAAATATTATTGAGTAACTTGGCAAATAGAA
>JAQFXM010006155.1:0-13665 GCA_034693345.1 Entomobrya multifasciata | reverse complement strand
ACTGAGCTATAGCCGTTCTATATTGCAAAGCCATTTCACAATGGGTGTATGTTAGACGGAGCATACTACCACAATGATGATGATGTTGAATTCAACAAAGCTTCAATGTTAAATTTACCTGAGATTTTTTTTCGAGAGAAACAAGCAGTTTGAAAATTACTTTATACTTTACAAGGCCATGCAGTGCAGAGATGCTCTAAGCGATGATGAGGAGGAAGAAAACAAAAAAGAAATCAAATTTGTTCTAAGTTCATTTCTTTTTCTCTCAATTTTTCGTCTCCTCATTTCATTAAGAACACAGAGCACAAGGATAATCAGCAACATGCTTTAAACATTTGTGTGCTTCCTTTTGTGTTTCTTTTTTTTGATGATGATGATGAAATGAGGAAAAAAGATGTTGATGAGATGAGTGCATTTTAGTTTGAACTCACGTATAAGCATGCTTGCACGAATCGGAAAAGTATGCACACGTCTGCATACTTAAAAATATGCTCTCTCTCGGTGGTGGTGGCTGGCTGGTGAGTAAATTACCTTCATTTTATCTTCATCACCACCACCAACAAAAACAGTAACGAAAGAGGAAAAAAGTAGGAAAGTAGTTGCAAGTGCCCTTGCACACATATTTATATCTATATGAATATGTATAATTATTTGTAATTACGTTTAAATACCCAGGATTTAAAAATCTCAACTCAGCAACACAGCAGCTGCCTCTCTCTGACATTATAAATCTTTGTTGAAAACTAAAATGACGACATGACATGACAAGTTGAAAAAACGGTTTCTGAACTGAAATCCCTGCTGAAGAAAAATGGGTTCTCGAAGAAGAAAAAAAATGCGCAAAAATTTATGGCGATTTGTCATGAATGAAGGTATTCTGCATACAAATATACCGAATATGTTGAATGTATACATATAATTTTGTCGCCACAGTTGATTAAGTATTTAGTTCTTTTTGTCAGAAAATGTTTGTGCCTTGCAGGCGGAAATTTTACACTTTTACAAGACTGCATTTTCCCTTCTACGAACATTATTTTTCACGCTTGATCACATGATCGCTTGTATACCTAATAAACATGTGTACAATAAACGCATATCATATATAATTTTTCTGATAACTCTTTTTGTTCTCTACAAGCCTTCCGGCAAAACTGAATTACAAAAAGAGAATTATACACTTTTTTCATTTGAGAAGCTTAACCCTTTCATTACAATTTATGTACTTTCTGTACTGTATCCTCTTGTGTAGCTGTCAAAGTCATCATGTCTGCTCTTGTCTTCGACTCTAATGACTTTGTTCACTGGTGAGTGCAAAAGATGCCTATTGAACTACATTAGTTACACTGTAATTTGCTTGAAGTACACATGAAGATGATGAATGCATCTTTGATCCACCTCCAAGTTTTTCATCCCGCTGTGATGTGAGTTTTAAATGACTTGCTATGTACGTTAATAAGCACACATACCTATGTATTTACAAGGTGTCATTATAAAAACAACAAAATAAATTATTATGGTGGGAATTTGGGAATCCTGATAAATAATTTGCGAATGGCAAATGTAACTTGTCTTCGTATAGTCACATGAATAGTTGTGAGGGGGTTGGTACTACTGTAATTTTTTACCATGTCGTTTAAAACGCCATCATATCATCATCGCCATCTTGATAATCATAACATTTTTTCACCAATTTACCATTAGTCTATATATCACTTTTGTTTTTTCTGAAGTACAATAGTACAAGCTTTAATCACGAAATGTACATATCAGAATATTTTCAAGTACAAGACCTTGTCTTCTTTTAAAGTGAACACGGTATATAGTAAATACACACATGTTACACTGATGATGAGGATGATTACGCGTTCATAAGCTAAAACGTTCAAATTATATGATGACGAGGATGAATGAAATGAAAGTGGTTTGATTTTTTAAAGCTATTTTTTCTAGCTGTTTTGCTGCTTGTGTGACTGAGTGTGAAGCTTCGAAATTGAAATAGACCAGCAGCTCTCTGAAAAGTGACTGAAATCAGCACAGCAGTGAACATAACACACTTTATTCAGTCAGAGAAGAGGAATTTGCATTGTTAACTTCTTCAGTTGCAAAAAAATGGTATCACTGCAAAAAATACATAAAGCATTCCATTCTACCCTGTCGTTACTCTACATGTCTATTTCTCATTTTGAGATATGTGTGATGATGAAGTGCTGAGATGAACAAAAAGCAGAGACCAGCTACAAAACAAAAATGAAGAATAAGAGAGAGAGGTCTATAGACAAAAGTGGCAAGAGAAGGAGGGGAAGTGCTACTTTGTTTTGTTTTTCTTTTTGGTGTTTTTGACATTTGCCGAACACTTTTGTTTGGTTCGGTTGGGTTGGTATTCTTTTGCAAAATATAGAGAGTTAACATGTGTGTTTATACACTCAGTAATTTTTGGACCATAGCCCAAAATTGTTAGCAAGGAAGGATGGATGAATGATCTTCTCTGAAAAACTGAAAAACATACTTTTATTCTTAGTTTGTTCTCTAGGTTTTATGGCAATGCAGAAAAACTTTGTTTCTCGTATTTTTTTACCCTAAAGCGTTTATGGCATTGTAACAAAAAGTACATAGAATTCGGGTCATTTTCTTTGCTAAAGTTGTTCTAAAGTCAATTACAGTCATGTATATAATCCAACAAAACAAACCTGTACAAAATAAGAATGTAGGTCTGCTTCAAGCTAATTTTACTGGAAGCGGTTTACACACTCTTTCGAATAAATATACTTCTTAAAAACTGCAAGGTTTGCGTGGAAATGTTTTTTGCTATAGGCCATCATTAGGATAGAACATGAAAATAAAATGGGTTTTTCTGAAAAGAAATTTAAACTAAAAGTATTCGCATTTCAAAAAGACTCTGAGCAAAGCTTTTATTTATATTTCTTTCACGAAAAGAAGACAGCGAAAAATAAATTTTACATTTAAGTTTACATAATGGGTACACGTGTCATCATGTCATATTAATGATTCTAATAAAAAAACTAAGTAAGGAGAAGGAGGACACATGAAGATTTATTCTAAGAAGCTTTGTGTTGCGTCGTATGTGTACACACTTTATTATGTTGAAGATGATAAAAGTTGACAAAGTGTACATAATAAAATTCATAGAATAGTCCATAGAGTTTCTTTACTTTTCTGAGACGTTTCCCGTAAACTTGCAACACAAAAATCAATACTCTCTTTCTTAACTACAAGCTTATGATTTCCACCTTAAAATGCTGTTTGTATTAAACTATGTAGCTGTTTTACATGTTGTGTTAATGGAATTTCGATCGATGTTGGTGACTGGTCTGATGGTAGGGGTTTGATAAGGTGGCGGTGGCATATCGTATCATGACGGTTTGTTTAATGACGCATATATTCCAGCTTACATGTTACATAAGTAAATATTTCAGGCAATGAAAACAGTCATAATCATAAAAACAATAAAACTAATGTTAAGGTTTTCACGTCACCCTTTACCTCATCTCAAAAAAACTCCCCACCCAGTAGTAATGGTGCATATACAAAACATTACACATTTGAAATTATGCACGTGCCTTGCCTACAATAATGCACAGATAAAGACACTGAAAACAGTTAAATGTTCACTTTTATATGTTCGCCTTAGAATAATAATAATAAAATATATTTTAAAGTGTCATTTTACATCATAATAAATAAAACAGTAAAAAAAGAGAATCGAGCGAGGAGCATGTGGATGTGGAGGATATCTCTAAATAATTTATCCAACTCTCTCGCTCTTTTTTTGTTTGATGACGGAACTGCAAGGTTTACACAATTTTCTTTCTACAAGCAAGCGTTACTTCATAAAAAAACTTCAAAGCACACAAAAAAAATTCAACTTAAAAAAAACAGGAGGAGGAAGGAAGGAAGTAAACTGCATCCACATTTGCATCTCTAACACTCCATCTCCTTCCATATCCTCTTGTAAATGTATCCGCTTTAGAAAAACATACTTTAACCACTAGCCAAAATGATGGATATACCTACACACATAGACAAGTACATATATAAAAACGCATCCAAAAAAATAACAAAAACAACATAAAATACAAGCACAACAGTTGTTACTACTTTTGGGCTTCGGTTCTGTTGCTTTTATTCATTTTTATTTCTCAAGTTCCCATTTCCATGATCTGATCATCATCCCCTGTCTGTACTCTCCGTAAAAACGCCGCATTATTCGCGGCTTGTTATGCACATCATCAATATATACTAAACATGTAATGTATGCAATACATGTATATATATTTTTGGAACATGCTTTGTGATTAAATGGGACAATTTTACGATGACAAAATATAAAAACCCACGCCACGCTGCATTCTGCCCTGTTATTCCAAAAATCCACGCCAAGTTAAAGCCAAAACCAAGGAAATGGAGAAGAACCCTCTCATCGCTTGCCTTTGACTCTCTCTCTTTTCACTCTATAATAATCACAGTCACACTGATTGTGATTCTATTCTCTCTTCCAATCCAATCCAGCAGCTGGAGGAAAACTGTAATGAACACTTTTTGCATGATTCCCCAACTGAACATATGCGTATTTATGTAAGCTGAACTGCTCCGACTCATGAGATTATAATCACTTTGCTTGGCAGTGTAGATAGATGATGATGATGGGTTTATAACGACCCTTCCTTCATATCATCATAAAACTATACTATAATAGCCAGGGAGAGAGAGAGGCAGAGATCATCATGGGAAAAAAGGGAAGTTTTTTTTTCATTCGTTGGCTTCTGGCGTTTGGTCGTTGTGATGATGGACCAGTGCTTTGCATAGAAAAAAATCACAATACAAAATTATATCTACTCACATTTATGTTTTTGGCACTGCTGTACACTTACAAGCACAACACAATCACAGCATGGACGTATGGCCAATGGCTTATTATAAGCCATTGTGATATTTTTTTTGAAATGGAAATTGTTTCGAGATTTGAATAGAGAAAAAAGGCTTTGAACTCTTGTGAATGATAATAATATGCGATGGTCGGTGGTGTGAAGCTGGACATGTTGGTATGGTGAATTGGATGTGTACAGATGAACAAAAATAGTGATATTTTTAGTATCATGTCATCATCATCATGAGAACTCATTTAGATGGTATCTACGCATAATAATGTGAACAATGTATGTGTACTTGGCTTGGGTATAATAATGTACGTGTAGAGATGACAATCACAGTGAAAATAAAAGTACGCATATACAAAGTTTTTGGTGTGTTCACAAGTTCACAATTGTGTGCGTCCTTTATTACTTAATACATGGTTTTTGCGGCATAAAAATGGATAGAAAACTGGTGTAAAATTGAACCCGAAAGAATAAAATGCAAAGGTTAATGTATGCATGTGCAATGGTCATGGAACAGCAGATAAATTAAGATGATGATAAATTTGACAGTTTGATTCAATATGCAGCGAGCATTAAGGTATACCTATATATTTTATAACAATGCAATGGAAAATAAATGTGATTTTGGTTCTTGGTGCATAGAATAGAAATAAAATGGTTTAATTTGTGATCATGGAGTCGACTAACTAGAGAGAGAGAGCGAGAGAGTGCATTGAAAAGTGCACTAGTCCATGTGACAAGACGGGGTAGGGAACAATAAATATAATTTGTCCGACAACAAAATGCATTTGTTCGCTGGGACAAAAAGACAAAAAACTACTGTAGTGGTGGTAGTTTGCAATGTAAGTAGTTTAGTTCCAAATTAGAAAAGACAGGACAAAGTAGTAAGGAGAATGAAAGTTTAGAAATGAAAATGTATGAGTGTTTGGGGAATGTGTATACAGTATACACGTACTTTACTGAATTAGATGATGGTTTGTTAGTGGTGTGGTCATAGAGTCTTGTATAAAGTAGAATAGAAGTGGAATGAATAACAATTCATTTTAAAAAGGAGGAAATAAAATATAAAGTGAAGTGTAGTAGTAGCCTGGGTTTAAATGGAGAGTCCATGCTTGGCATATGTACATACTATGCGTCTATGTCAACGTCTTCTTGGGAATAAATGGGACAATTTTTGGGACAAAACTGTTAAATGAATGGGAAATGTGGTTGTAAAGTTGTAGGCGAGGGATGGATGCAAAGCGAGAGAGGTACAAAGTACAGAGTTTAGTTGTGAATAAGGAGAAAATGTGAAAATAAAAGGCAGTCGACCAAAAAATGATTACATTTTAGATTTAGTAGAGATGCATTTATTCACTCTTCATGTCAGACAAAATGCATCATCGTCACTTGAAAAGAAGCACACGAGGGAAACATGAAACAATCCCTTTAAATCCTGAGAGATAAAAGGGACGCGATGCGAATGCGACACGAGTCGTGTTTCATTTTTTCTTTTAAAAAAAGAGTCTTTTA
The DNA here is from genome assembly GCA_034693345.1 of Entomobrya multifasciata. Classification (NCBI taxonomy): domain Eukaryota; kingdom Metazoa; phylum Arthropoda; class Collembola; order Entomobryomorpha; family Entomobryidae; genus Entomobrya; species Entomobrya multifasciata. Next base: position 7,258 of record JAQFXM010006155.1, on the reverse strand, counting down.
TCAAGTAAAAAACTGTTGGTGTGCATTTAAAATATAATTTAAGTTAAACTTATCAAAATAGATGATTTTGTCAATAATTGAAAACGATTTGTCAACCAAACTAAAATAATAAAAAAGTTGAGTTTGAATTCAAAGCGTAATTATTTGCTCATGTGACAAAATTCAAAATTGCATACAGATTTTGAAAATCTCTCAATGTCAAACGGAACACGACGCACTTATGCACGGCGACAATCTTTTTAAAAACTTCTTTCGTAGTCGTGCTTCTTTCTTGAGTCTTTTCGTGAGATAAAAATGAAAAGCTCTTGCTTGCAACATTATCATCATTTTTTGGGGACAAAAATTGAATCCATTAAAAAACCAGGATTTAAACAAAGCGATACAATGGAATTGTTGACTATGTGGATTTTAAAACGACACGACGCACGCATTATTTATTTAAACGAAGAAATGAACGAGTTTTATCATGCCTGCTTTGCAGTTTAACTGTAAGAATTTAAATGATTTTCTTTCACAAAAAAACCGTCGCTTTTGAAATATTAAAATTTATAAAATAAAAATACTGCCCTTGTTGATTATTAGGTAGAAACATGGACTGTAATAATAATGATTTAATTTTTTTGCGAAATTTTAATCCAAAAAATTAAAGTCAAGACATGTCAAGCAAAAAGCAATTGTTCCAAAAAATTAGAATTTTTTTGCTAACTGTTTCTCTGTTACTGCTACTATTGTGACGCATAAAAGTTGACAACTGTCTTTTTGTCTTTGAACATCTCTGATGTAACATGCATAACCTCTCACTTAATTCAAAACTGCCTTGTGTTCTTTTATTTATTTTGTAACCCAAATGTAAAACATTGAGTATTACGCACAACATTATGACTATTTCAAGGAACGAATGTGAATTGCACATAAATTGTTGAGAATCGAGTGGAAAGCAGTCCAAGAGCCAAGCCAAAAAATCTCGAATTTCGAGACTCTATTTTCTTTGGATTGCGTAATGGTAATAAACGATAATCATGTTGACTTGAGTTGACGATGGTGATCATCATCATTATTATCGTCAGCACATCGCCTTGTTCGAAAAAGTAATAGAGAAGTAGTATAGTCATCAAGATAATTGTACAAGTAAGTGTTATAGTGGGTGGATATTTGGGTGTAGAGAGACGGGGAGGTGATAATCAGTTGTTGTAAAATAAGAGAACAGCTAAAATGTAATTTCCATTTTTTATTCTAAAAAAATTGCACATTTTTCACAGATAAAAATACGCAATACGCATTAATTCTACTCATGTGTCAAGTCAAGACAAAAGAAGGGTTAAACGCAAGTGGCACTCAATGAGGCTTAAAACTTGTTTGTTGTTTTGTAGCGTTTTTTGTGTCTTTCATTTAATTTATTACTCATTTGGCACAGGCGGTGGTGCTGATAAGAAAATTTGCTAGTACGCAGCAGTACGCACACATGTTGTGCTGTATGGTTTTGATATGGCTTGATTCTCGGTTCATTGGTGGCATCGTGGCAATTAAAAAGGTCCCATAAAATTCTGCTGTTTTATGGCAATTATATATCAAAAGGACGGTTGTGCTATAAGTTTTATTGCTAAACTAAATAGTAAACTACTCTTAGTTTACTTGGTATTTAATGTACTTTGCATCAATGTTTTTGTGTATCTTGTATTTATCATGTCACCAGTATCAAAAAATATACTAATCATGGAATAGCCAATTAGATTGACTAGGTATCCAATGAAAGTGAGAAACAAAGACAGTAGACGGTTGTTACAGAAAAGTTAGAGCGTAAAGAGAAAGAGCTATGAATTTATAAGCTCATAGCACCCATTTCACAGTTCCCCAATCTTTTTCTGTTACTGGTTCTAATTCTAATGATGCAACTTAAGACGAATGTTGACCTTTTGGCTTCCAGATTACTCGTTAAGTGCAACAATATGTTTACGGCTTTGAACCAAAAATCCACAAATTGGAATGATTTCCAGTTCAATTTTACTTTTTAATAGTTTTAATTCAATTATACAATTAATAATTACATTTTAGATAATTTTCAATTTACATTATTTATTATTCCCCAATTGTCAATTTTTTTGATCCTACTACTTCCTCAATTTTTAGATGCTGATATATTTAAACAAATGTTTGCATTAATTCACTTTACTTTCTTTTCCTCCAAATCTCCTTTGCAATCTTTTAAAAACTCCTTTTCACTTGCCACATGACAGTTTTTGTAAACATCAACACAAGATAATCAAAGAGGAAATCCCAGGAAGTGCCGCGTTGTCTCTTTTAAAATAAATAAAGTGTCACGAACGAGGCAGTCTATAAACAAAAATATAAATTTAACAAAAAAAACTGCACAATTTCAACAAGACCAAGATAAGAATATTTAAGAAGCATCCTGAATTCTGACTCAAAATAAAAGTTTTAAAAAATTCCACTAGACATCGACATACTTTTTAAGTACACTTTTATTAATGAGTTGAGCACGTGCAATACTGGCATGGCATAGCATATAGTACTGAGGGGGCCTTTATAAATCAAAAAGTTGTGTTCGTTTTCCCCGGCATATATTCCGGTTTCTCCGGTCACACACCCAATCCTTTTAGAAATGTCAGATGTCATAAATTATTATAAATTCTGGTATATGCCATCATTAATTACTGCACTATGATTACTCCAAGTGCAAATGCATATTTTTTTCTCTGGAGTCATGGGGTCGTGACTTCGTTTTTGACTTGTGACATGGACAACCTCACATGTACGTATACCTAGTTGACTTTCATGAAAAAATATACTAAAACAGTTTGATTAATTTCATGTCAATATATTTTTCTACTGAATGCAACGCAATGCAATGCCGCCTTTAGAAAAAGGGTGAAAAGTGTAATCAATCATTTTTTATTTTATCCTTTTCCCGATGCACACACGCATTCTGCCCTGCGTAGTAACCTCTACACACTTTTTAAACTAGGAAGAGTCAAGACTCACAAGACACGACACCCCCCAGAAGTTAAAGTGACAGTGGCAATTGGCAATTAACATTGAAAACTTTTGGAAAAGCAAACAAGATTTATTTTTTATGAATATTCCATTCATTCCAATCCAAAAAGAAAATTGTTAAGTTAATTTAAAAAGTATGTATGTATGCGATTGTGATATGAGTATATGCATATAAAAAAGATTTCTCCAATTCTACTTTATGTAATCATCGGATCGGATGATCATGATTGCCTCAGCTGTTATTTCACATATTTTCCATTTTGAAAACCAGCCAAAGAATGCAATCAAGATCTCCGGATCGATTAGTGGACTCCAAAAAAACGCAGATGAGGAACGCAACATGCCACTCTTGCAAATCGAATGGCATGTAGCAAAAAAAACATTCTTGTTTTATATGCGTGCATTGTACTATTATTTCATTCCTTCAGCATAAAGCAAACCAAAGAAGACAATTCATTTTTCTTTCTTGAATAAGTTGGTTTGGTTTGGTTGGTGGAAGTGGTTGGGAAGCTTGCGTTGAGCCAACAGATCGAAATCTGTGAGAGTGCTGGCTGGTCTGGCCTGAGAGATGTTCGTGATGATGATGATGACTTATCAGAAAGAGTTTGCGTTCCGCTGCTTTTTACTACACACATCACACACACGCATAACATCACATTGCATTTGGAACATTTTTCTTTTTCGGTGTATATCAAGTCAAGCTGTGCCCCAACAACAAGAAAATGTATTAAAAAAGATAGATAGATCTCTTGTCTCGCACAAAATGCAATCTTAAGAAAGTAAAGTAAGTAATGTGGAGTGAGAAGAGAGAAGAGTCTGTGTTCTTGAGAAGAGTTGAGAAATGAGAATTTCTTGTTTTCTTCTTCCATCGTGTTGTCGTGTCTAATAAAAGGCTTGGGAGATATGCCGAATGCAGAAAAAAGTCTGACTATTCATCTGTGGAAAAGGAAAGAGAATTGGTTGGAGTGGAGTTGAGTGGAGATTCAAAAGATTTACACCGAAATCCGATTCAATCTTCAAGTTATACTTTGTACATCAGCAAAAGTTTGCGTGAAAATGGGAGAATGAAGAGAGAATGGATATTGAAGTGGAATGATGGGAAACATATTAAGTGAATTGCAAAAAGAAGAGTATGTTGAGTGTTGATAAATATTGCAATGCAAAATGATGAATGATATGTGAATTTGTGGAGTGGGATATATGAAGCATGAATTAATGGATTGGATTTTGATGTAGAAGAAACAACGCTGCGAATTGCAGTCATATTTAGCAAAGATATAAACCAACAATTGGGCTTTCAGTAAAATAGAAGTTCAAAAATATGTTTTCGCAATTTATAGCTTATTGACCGCGCTTTGCAAATTAGCTAATTTAATATTTATATTTATTGAAAAATACTAATGATTTTTCTGTTTGTTTTGATTTTACAGGTAAGATCTCGGAGAAATTCCTTGGTTTTCTTTGTACCATTCACAAATTATGGGGAACTTATGTAAACTAGTAAGACATAAATTATGTAACTCGAATGCCGTAATAATAAGCTCTACCCTTTGCAAAATCGACCTCGGCCTGCAATTAAGTGTATTTGTAATCTACTCCAATGTAGAAATCTTAATTGTGGTAAAATATGCATTACTGGCATTGCATACAGACAATGTTACTTCGTTTCATCCTATTCCACATTATGTTGTTTCTTTTTTCATCTTCATCATCTTATTCTCCTCTGTTCTAATTTCTTTGTTTGAAATTTTACTAGTTATTTGTTTGTTTGTACACTTGTTTATCCTCTCTTAAAAACAAGTATAATTCCAGCAGAAGTCATCCAATAAATTTTTGTCTTACTCGTACATTTGCACAATAAGTTTATCTGTACACATTTTACTCACGCAATAACACGCGTCTTCCCTCCTTTAGCCTAATAAGCTACACACGAGACTTGTCCTATTGTATTTCTAATGCAATTCCTACTTTTCTACTGCTGCTGAGTTGCAGCAAAGAATCCAGCAAAGTCAAGTCAAGTCAGTTAATAATGAAAATAGTTATTTATCGCCAGAGAAAAAGACTAATCTCTTTCATTAATCATCGCCGTATTTTATCTTTCTCTCACTCACTCCCAAAAAGAACACAAGAACATAATATATAAACCAACTAAACAAGCAATACAACATCACAACGAGGGAATTTTCACTCCTCCTTTTTCGCCTCCTCTCTCTTTTCACTTTACTCACTTTTGCCTGTCTCCAACCCAATTTCCGTATTCAACAACTTTTTCTTCACATCTCCAATTTCCCAACTTCCAAACAACCAACTTCATCGTATCAAAGCTCCAAAAGCTCTTCCTCCGACTTCTTGCAACACTACACATTAAGCTTCTGTGTTTGCCAAGTCAAGCCAATTTCCATTACAAAAACTAAAAAAGAGAATCTCCCTTTTGTTCTCTCTCTCCATCAAGCATAATGCATACCAAAACCAAAATACCAAAATTTTCCCTGTGAAAATGCTACTAATTGAAATTGGCTATTCATCATCATCATCAGCTCAGCAGCACACACAAATTACACAAGCCTTTCTCTGTTTCTCTTCAACAAACCCATTTCGATAAATACTTTACGACCAAAAACCAGTCAAATTCATTCCAATGCAACACTCCATTATTTTCCACAGAGGAAAGGAATCTGTCGTGTAGAACAAGCTGTTTACTTGTTCATATTTAAACCAAAAACCCACCGCACCAGACAGACACATTGCATCACACTCACAATAATATCATGTTCCTCTGCAGCCAGCACACACACACACGAGCACCAAGCGCAGAGCTCTTTGCCCTTTTCATCATTTATATTTTTTTACACAAGGAGTTAAGTGAAAATAATTGAAATTTTAGCCAATCCTTCGAGCAATACGACCTGGCCCGTTGTCCCATGGCACGGCATGGCATACCTCACCTCATACCTCTCAGCATACCGCAAAATATTTCATTTCGACAAAATAAGTTAACAGAACACAAGAATGAAAGCCACAGAAAAGAAATAAAAGTTTCGTGAGTTCAGCAGTGAAAATAACTGCAGCAGAAGCGCACAGCACAACCCGAAAATATTCCGTTTTTTTTCTATTGCAACATTTCAGTATACAAAAAAAATCAGCAGATGCTCTGGTTATGTAAACTAGAGCAGAAAATATTACGTAATCCCCATTCTTTTTTATCTTTCTCGTCTCTGGTAATATGATTATTGCTGATCCATCATGCAAAAAAGGATAATAGAAAATAATATAATGCCATCATCTTCTTCATCACATAAAATGACACCACAATATGTAGTGAGAGAGAGAGAGATGAGCTTATAAAATATAATGTACTGTTCTCTGTGGCTTTTTTAGAGAACCGTTTATTTATTTAGGCACGTATGCATATGTACATGTACAATGCGTAGCGTGCACAATGACAATGCGAAGAGTTTCGTAAAAATGTAACAGAAAAAGTTAGTGAATACAATTGTTTGGAGGATTTTGAGTTTTGTCTTTTGTTGCATTGCATAAAAAAAAATGTCATTGGCCCACCACCGTCACCGAAACATTCATCCAAAAGTAAACAGTAAGTGTGAGTTTTTTGGGGATATTGCAGCAATAATAATAACAGTATTGACAAATGAGAGGAGGATGTGTAGGGGTGTGGGGAGTGTGGATGGATGGATGAGATGACAATGCAGAAAAAAAATTACAGAAATGTTTCAGTGTAATATTTTTGTTATTTGCGGTGGGTAATATTAAGTAACAAGCAGGATTTGAACAGAGAGAGACAACAGAATAATGGGTTTGTAGAGAAAATACGTACTCTCTGATGAAAACTGCGTGTGACCCTAGATATATCTAGTCTGCTTTCTAATAGTTCACCAGACATAAATGTATCATCATTATAACTTATGAAATTTATTTTCCTGAAAGCTACTTCAGTATATCTTATTGCTAGAGAAAGAAATTTGATACGTGGGAAAAAACCGTTGGATGGATTATATGTTGGAAAACTCCATTCTCTCATGAATGATGCCATATATTTTGTTTTGTTTGGCTTTGGTCGGTGGTGGTGGTGGTGGCTGGCGTCTTCTCCGGTATCTACTCTTCTTGGGTTTTGGTGTGTGGGTGAATAAATGGTAGCCTAAGTGTAAAAATGGGAGAGTTTCTCTATTTTATTTTAGGATTTTAGCATTCGGCTCATGCCATGCCGTGTCATGAAATGTCATAGTCATGT
>JAQFXM010006154.1:0-13665 GCA_034693345.1 Entomobrya multifasciata | reverse complement strand
CAACATTCAACAATTAGTTATCAAGGTTTGCACCCTTCTCGTTTCAAACTGTCGGTAGTTATCACTAAGGGTTTACACCCTTCTCGTTTTAAGTAAATCAAACTTCCGAAAACTCCAGTTTAATATTTTGACGACTATCATAGATAAAATAGATATAAAAATAAAACCAATTTATTTTGTATAAATTTGTCGCAGTACCAAATTAAAAATTGAGTCCAATTCATGATATTTATAACCGTAACGGCAGTTGTAGGATCCATACAACGAAAGAGAAAAAGCCATATTGAAAACGTCGATAACCTACATTGGCACTTAGCACTAATATCATTGTGTTCACAATAATAGTATGAGTCATGGATTGTTCGTCTGAAAGCTCATTAGCTCATTTCTGAAGTATCTAATACTGACTAAATAAATTGAACGGTTCTTATATCAGTTCTCTTGTCACAAATTTATTTCAATGATCACTCATTTCTAAATTGATAAAAGAAATCCAAATACCATTTTGCAGATATCAATATTCTTGTTTTTTTCTTTTAATGGTTTTAAATATGGTCACTCTTAAGTTGACGCTGTCAACCAAGTTTTCACACGAAATCTGAATGCAATTTCTCTATATTCCAACGATTTTCATCCCTTGTAAACCATTCACTATTTTACAACCACAAGGACGAAACTACGTAGCCTATTCTAATCATGAATTTATATTTCATTGCTTTTTTACAGTTTTTTTGTATGAGCGTTATCCGTACCTCAGCATTAAAAATTCAACATTGTGAATCTTTACGAATTTATTCATCGTTTTTTGATACATTTCAGTTTTGCACGATACATTTATCACGAAAACCAGAGCATCTGTTCCAACTACAAAATTGCTTTGTCCACGTTGTTAACACAAAAACTTTCACGTATATACAAACGTTTACGGGAGTGACAAACGTTACCGCCTTTCAAAATTCAAGTATTTGGAAAGAATGGGAAATCTCGGGATTCGAAAATTTTAAACCAGTTTTCATGAAAATTTTCCATAGCTTAAAGTATCAATCTACTTGCATAGTTCAAGTTCCAAGCGTCAAAGACAAAAGTATAACATATGACAAACACATGAATATTCATCTGTATCATTTCGGGTTTACAGAAAATGTATTTTATCGACAGTTTTGGTTCCAACCTCACTACATAATTCTTCCACTTTCTCTAACCGACAAGGAAAACTATCAAAAGATGTATATACAACTGTACTGGCATATTACGTCCAAGATTTTCCTTGAAAATATAGAAAGAATTCAGATTCATATAGCATGTATATATTGCTTTCTACGGTCTGTTGCCGACTATGAGAAGGAAATAGTTTTATTTTCTAACTATAGGAAGACATACAACCTGAAAACTTTAAATAAAAAGTGGATGGAAATACAAGATCGAGGTAGAAAAAACAACAAAAATAGAGATAGCATCACCTTCAGGTTACCAATATGTCCAAACGAAAATAAAGCCTCGATTTTTGGGCAGTTTGTGCAAAAGGATAATGAAAATTCAATTATGGCTTGTATTGGAAAACTTCTGATCGAAGTAACAAATTGTACCAAGAGTTCGTTTTGCCAAGAAATAGTTTTTGATGTAAATCCTACAAAAACTGATGGTGAATATCTAAGCCATGGTCCCAATACTTTAGAAGTTGGTTACGTAATTTTAATTGAAAAAAGGAATTCAGTTAACATTTGGTCTCTGTTTATGCCATTTGAGTGGTATGGTTGGGTAATAGTTTTTATATGTTTTGCTTTCACTGCTGCTTCTCTGAAAGTTTTAAGATTTTCTGAAGACACATATTTTTGGTTGTTTTGTACGCTGCTTGAACAAGACTCAGGTCGACGAAAAGATATTACTTTTGCAAATTATATTCCAGTTCTAATTTGGATTTGTGGTGTAGGTCACTTACTAAGAAACGCGTACACGTCAACTATGTACAGTGGTCTTACAAAAGACCCAGGCCCCACAGATCTGCCACAAAGCTTTGAAGAAATAATGTCAAACTCCCACATTCACCTTGAACATGGTCGTCATAACGTAATTGGGCACACGTTCAATTTTTATTTTAGAACCTTGCCATTTTCGATTTATATTGAACCTCAACCAAAGCTTTATATTGAAAAAGTCATAAATCTTACTAGGAAACTAAGTGCCAGCTTACCAATTGCTAATGTATTAAACGTTTTGGAGGGACATAAGTCTATTCCTTGTAATGATCCAGCATTCAGCCAAATTAAATGGGAAACAAAACGTGGTAGGCTTTATATTTACCTAGAAAGGTTTAATAAAATTAAACACACTCTTCATCCAAAATTCATTCAAGAGACATGTCTAAGCAAGAACATGTTTGTGGTTTTAACTGTTAAAGGTAGTATGGCCGAAATGAAACATTTTCACTCTCATATCGATAAGGTGAACTTATATATGTCCCTTAAGTACTATCACAAAGATGGACAAGATTCAACAGGTTTTTCGATAACATCATTATGGAAAATTCAAGCGCCCTACTATAAACAGGATAAGCTTAAGAGCATATTTACTGCCATTGTGGAATCAGGAATATTGACATATCAACAAAAAATACTCGGAATGCTTCGAAGTCGACATCTTTTAGATAGTGATGAAATATACAAGGATAACACAACATCTAATCGTAGAGCCTTTTTTAAGTGGGAGAAATTGAATTGCTTCGATAAGTTTAGAGAAGATTGCTCGTTAAAGGAATTCTATGATTTAGAAAACAAAGTAGCAAGTGTGTTCGACTTTTTTATAGTTTGGTCATTCCTTATTATCTTTCATGCTTTATCGTTGTTATTATTTTTTAATGAGAAAATGCAGTCATGCATTCAGAAAAATGTGCAGCAATGTGGTAGTAAAATCGGTTATAAATAATCTAGTGTTAAATTCCGAATGATTTGTTAAAGAATTTGGAAGGTTTAAAAATAAAAAATGAGTTATTCGTAACGTTTTATGTAAATGGTGCACTGTTCATTTTACAGAAGAATGGAAGAAACTTTTTAATTTTCTCTGATTCGTCAACATTTACCCTGAAATATTGTAAGTAAAATGGCGTCATAAGAGTTTTTATAATTTGAAGCTTTAATTTCTGACTTTACTCGTTAATTATTTTGACATAATTGACACTTTACTTCCGTCTTGACTTTAAATGGACACCAATAGCATCAGGAGTAGACTCTGTCTACCAGCAGATAAGAGGTTTTGGTTGTGTTTCAAGATTTCGTTTTAAACATCGTAGCAGGATTTACGTTGTGCCGCTTTAAAAAGTATTTACGTATTCTTAATATTTTGAATCCTATGTAGAAATCGAGCTAACTTGAATAATGTTGCATTCATGAAATTATATCGACATATATTGATAGCCAACCAATAATAAGGGAAATCAAGTCTTCAATTAAAACGAATAACTTTATAATAATTTGTCATTAGTTACTAAGTACATTAGTACATTTATAGTAAATGTAAATAATTAAATTTTAAAGTTTAATATATTTTTGTTTTGTAAATTCAGTATCCGTTTAAGTCTTTGTTGCAGGTTTTTAGTTTTAGCCTTAAAAGCACATGTAGGCCAAATTGTTGGTCTACAGTCTATATGACTTCACATGACTTCACACCAACCACAACGACAAATGTATTTTAGCAGTACAAACTGTGACATTTTAGGATGGAGCTTTGGACAGAACTAAAATTGTATTTCTTGTAGTTACCAAAACTTTGTAATACGGCATGCTCTCATGTTGTTGCACTGGAATTGATGTACCAGCAAATAAAGGAAGTCAAGAAAAGTCCGCAATAAGTATAGGTTATATTGAAACATAAAATAATTTTATTCAGTTACACAAAGAAGTGCCTTAAAACGTACATAGTTGGGGATTTTTAATCATGTAATACATTTGAGTTGAGTACTTTTGAATCTCATACGACTATATAAACCAATAACCAACTGAACCTGAACGTCTCTAGATCTCCGGGTGGTTTGAGACAATACATACAAATACGAAATGCACATCTCTAAATCAAATCTTGTTAGAACGTTTTTAAATAATACAGCGGTATTTAATTCATAGAAAATTGTTTTATAAATACCAGTTTAGTTTATTAAATCTAAAGGCTCGTATCATCTCATACATTGCAACATAAGAGCGACAACAATAAATTTTGTTTTGAATGCATTCGTAATACTTAAAACCAACTCAATTTTTCATGAAAATCAATTTTTTTAGAATATCTACATATTTCAGGTCAAATTTTCCCATTATTTCTTTTGTGAACTATATTTTTAAAGAACAATATACTATTTTCAAACATAAAAAAATAAGATACGCCTTAGGCAAGCTACAACTGAATTAATGCTAAAATAATGTATGTAACTCATGTGTAAAAAATATTCAGTTATAAAACCAATTTGTCTGCAAGCTCTTCTGATCACATATCGACTCGTAATCAAAACTTCAGGACATGTTTAAAAATTTAATTACCAGCTCAAAAGTAATTGCGTTGACCAATAAATTAGCTGTCAGGTATGGCGGATGCGAAGAAAGAAAGGTGGAACCTTAAACTTTCATTTGAAATAATGTTGCTCGATTTATACAAGCAGATTTTAATTAATTATTTTCGACAAAATCCCTTTATATAACCAAGAGGAAGAGTATTTCGTTTTATATTAATACACTTAAAGCATATAAGCACAAAACCTTAATAATGATTAGTTCGTACTGAAAGAATTCAAATATTTCTTACTAGCTGAGAAAATCTATCTAATGTAAGCCCAACTGAAAGTAAAATTGTTCTCTCACAATTTCAATGTAACTGCTGTTAAAAATTAAAAAAATCTCGACAGCAGCAACAACAGCATAAACTCGTTTACTATCACACTGATGATTTAGAAACAGTTAGAATTAGAAAAATTCGAAAACTTTGAAAATTCAGTTTACACTTGAATACCCTCAAGATATTGTTACGCCATCGTAGCATTTTTTAGCTTGACAAAATGATTACTGTTTGTACATTTACAATCTTTGTTTCAAACTTGCCACATTTATTTGCTAATTACTCCGATTATAGAGCCAAACCAACATCCATGTACCCAACCAATTTTACAGATGCCATAGATTTGTCCGAATTCACAAATTCATTTTCCAGCCAAAAAGGATTAATTTTGATAGACAACTACGAAGGTGCAAATATTAAAGCATTACTGTACCCGACAATTACGAGGAAGTACATAAAAGCCAACTGGAGAATCCGCGGAGTTTTAGAGAAAACAATATGGATTAACCCAGCAGCCAATTTCGTAAACGGGACAGAATTCTCATCTTCTAAAAAATACAGAATTAAATGCCGCATTTCAAAACATCTGTTTGAAACAAAAAATCCAAGAATCGACTGGCAAAATGATTTTTGTGTGCGACTTGATGGAATTTCGTTCTCGTTTCATTCGAAACCATCGAATTTCCAAGTGCATATTTCATTATTCCTACCCTTCTATGAAGGCCGCCTTGTACAATCAAGTTCCGGTCGTCTGGATAGCTACATTGTCAAGAAGACGTACTTTCCACCTATTTTCGGCTTCAATTATATTCAGGACCTGCTAAAATTTCAACTACCGTCTAGCAACCCAACTTTACATATAAGTGTCTGTTTAAATATAGAACCAACAAATCAAGCCCAATACATAATCTCTTCGATTGCAATAAGATCTCAAATGTTAAAAAACTTCAAAATAGCTTATGGGATAATAATATATTCGGTTGTGTACAAACATCGAAATGCTTTGAAGTTAAGTTTTCGGAGTTCTCCACCAACTTTACATTTTTTCGTTTGTCCCATTTGCCACACACAAAAACTGAATTATGTCGTTCAATTAAATGATATCTCAGCTTTTTTTAAATCCGCCCAACAACAAAAAGTTGGGTTTCCAAAAAGCGGAAATTTGATCAAAGTTCGGCAAACATACGAGTCAATTCAGGAAAATCCTACAGCATATGCTTTTAGCAAACATTTCTATCAATGTGGTAACTTCATTTCTTCGCATAAAACAAGAGTTGGTATTCCCTATGACACTGCATCTGACAGGTTAGCACACGCGTATGCTCATGAGCTACGATCTGTTATTCGAAACTTTACTTTTGAGGATCAAAATGGTAAAATTTGCATTAATGATGTAAGTATTAATATACCTATTTCCATTAATCTTTATGAAAATCGTATTAGTAATGTAGGATTTATGGGATGGCGACGTGCATCTAAAAACTCAGTTCCAATTGTACCGTTTTCGGTAAAAGACACAATTAATGTATTACGATTTATTAGTTGCGGAAAACGAGACTTACCTTACCTCCCTTTTCGTGAACTTATTATTATATTTGACAACGAATTTTGGTATATTTTTATAATAACTGTTATATGTATTTGTTCATTGCCCAGTTTTATTGGACGTGTGTCTGCTACAAGTGTTCACACATATTTTAAGAACTTCGAAACAATTCTTAGACTTCTTTTGGAACAAGACGTTTCGTTGGATACCGTTTATTTAAAAAAGGGTGTGCTCCAAATTGTGATATGTTCCTTTGCACTCGTCTCCATCGTTTTATCAAATTCCTACAAAAGTGACAACATGTACAAAATTATTCAACCAAGAAGTGTTAAACCATACCAAACATATGATGAATTAATTAAGGACAATTTTACTAGTTACACGAGAACAGCGACAATTTCAATCAACATAGTACCTAAAAATAGCTTTCAGAGCAATTACCTTCGCCTACATTTTAATGCAAATTTGATTTTTGAATCACCACATTCGCTTTTAAGGTGGGACTGGATTAGCCTTGACATGTTAAGCGAAATTAAGACATTGAAACAACAGTCCACAAACCAAGAAAACGAACAAAAACTTTATGAGCAAACGTTTTTGCATACTAAAGTTATGAGTTTTGCCAATAAATATTTAAAGATATTAGAATCTGTAAACAAAAACTGGGATGACGCGCACGATTGGGATGATAGCCAACAGAAGCATGAGTTCCGTCAAAAGTATTGGATGGCCGAAAAAGATTTACTTTTTAGCTCTCTAAAAACATGCAACAAAACGGCTTTAATACTCCCGACATATTTATGTTTGAATTATGCTCGGAAACTTGTTCAAACTAACATAACAGATACTGGTCACTTAAGTGTTGGCCGAGAAAGATATTTTCAAACGTTTCAAATATTTAGCTTTCAAAACATAGTTCCTCCGTTCATATTTACTAGAATGAAGGGACTACATACATCAGGAATACTGGAATGGTGGCAAATATTTGTTTCTGGAAGCAGTTTGACTAATAATTGGAGACCAAATAAGGAATTTAAAGTACCCACAATGAAAGGCAATATTTTAGTAATATTTAACATACTAGGCTTCGGATTAATTACTGGTTGTGCCTGCTTTGTTGTCGAATTAACTTTTAAAGTGTGGAAGTACTTAAAATGGTTCTGTATCATATTGTTTAATGTAATATTTCGATCGGTCGAGTGCATTACATGAAAAACTCACGACTTAATACATGCAATAAGTTTTGGCCACTAAAGTTCGTATAATATTTGAAATCAATTTAATTCATAAAAAATCCCCGATTCTCATTTTAAACAACAAAACCAATTGCAATTTGCTAAATAACACAAGCACATATCATGCATGTTTTCGATTCCGCTTAATCAAATTATAAAAATATTGGATGTTACGCAGTTTTTGTAAATTTGCTTTACTAACTTTTCATGTCAATCTTTGCGTAAAATTTGCAGTAATTGGTTATAAAAAGGCTTTGTTGTTATTAATGTGCACCAGTTATCAGGTAAAAGGTAAACGAAACAGCACATGAACGAGTTTTGAAGACCAATACATACGTGATAATACACCAAATTGTAGAACCAAACCAATCACAGATATTGCAATTTTATGCGGGTGTCTGTCTAGATAATGTTGGAAGTAACTAATTTGAAAATGTACATTTTAATCAACCTTCATAATATTTTTTAATCTACATCAAAGCAACTTAAACTAATTCAGTTTTGTTTTTTACTTTTGATGACGACGACGGTTCAATGTTAGTTTTATAAAATATTTGTCCATATATCTACACATCCATTTCGACTCTTTGAGTTCGATACCTTTTCAATAAATTTTCATCTACAACATAGCTTGGATCTAGCTTCCTGTATAACACATTGTTTTCTCAAAAATCTTACCCTGTTTTCGTTTGTAGCTGGCGTGTTTTGGCTGTTAAATATTCTTTTTGGTGACAAAGAAAACTCAGACATTGTTGCAAGGTGGTAATTTAAAAGTACAACATTTTAACAATGTAGTCGTTAGTTCTCTGCTCTACTATACAATAACACACATAGAAACATTACATATTGAATGCTGGGCATTAAGTTTTTAATAAACAAATTATTTTAGAAAAAGATTACTATTTTTAGACTGAACAGTTTTCTGTCCTGATTTAGTTTCCAAACCTTGAAACTACTTAACCCAATTGCTGTTATTTTCATATTCACTCTCCATTTTCCGATATTTAACAATTTGTTAACGTTTGTAGGACTTTATTGTTTAGATAAACCCTGAAAATATTTTTAAAGCTGAAACCAAATTAGTTCCCTTTCAACCCCAATGCACCTTGCCGAGTTAATTGAATGATATAGCAAAAATGTCCGTAAAACCCCATTCTTACTTAGACCAACGAGAGGCAATATAACTACGAATTTAATTATGGAAGATAAATCTTAATACAAACCTACAATACGCTAGTTTATTATGGTTCTATATCTTTAGATAAAACATGCAACCTGGTAAGCTTTGCCTCAAATGATGTTTCTAGAATACTAAATAGCTTACTTCCAGGAAAGGAATAAGTAATTGTAAGGTTTCTATGTTTCAATTTCATAACTAATCATCAAAACAAGTAAGCAATGATGTATGTATGAATAATCCTAATAAATATTTTCCCCTATTCTTCCACGTGTCACCTCTGAAAAAATAAACGATTTCAGTTGGCTCATTTAACAGACGAATTTGTTTGTGCTATACCTTCTCTTATATATTTAGATTGAGCACTTATATTCAAAATGTTTTTCATTGTGGCAACTATGTCAAAGTAAACATGTTTTTGCCAATCCAGGCATAGGAAATGGAATTTCAAATGAGTTCCTGTTTTTAACTATACGGTATTTTAGAATACGAAATTACTGACCAATTTCAACTAAAATGCAATTATTTTGTGTTAAGAAAACAAAATATTTTTACAGTCTGGCTTCATCATGGCTCTAGTTTACTGTTGATATTAAGTTAATAGAGTATTTATTAGGGCATTTTTTTGGCTAAACAGTACCAACGCAGCAAATATCTATAGCTGGGAAGGAACGTCCTATTTATTGTTAATTCAAAAGATGTAATAGAATACTCCAGGTTTTGTATGATATATTCAAGGGTTATGTTGAAAACAAAACTTCGTGGAAAATTACTTTAAAACTACGTGAAAGAGCACATTTTTGAAGTATTTAACATGACAACACTATCCGTTATAAAGTATTTAAAAACGATTTCAGTAATTTTATTTATTCTTACCATGGAAATGAAATGCACTGAGTTCGAGATCAGTTCTAAATTGCTAAACTCAGCATCATTGTCGGACCCAGTTGACATGTCTTTGTTGGGTTATGGAATGACCAATGAAGCTGTGACCACGTATTTAAAAAGTTCAAGAAGTTTGACGGATGACACGCTATCTTTGGACAATCTATACCCTATACTTAAACATTTCTTAACAGATAGATGCCTAATTGTGGTAAACAGTTTTCAAGACATTAACTTTCAACCGCAGATTCCAATTCCTTTAATTTTTAGAAAGTTTGAGTTGGCATTTTTGTACCGAAAATTCTACGATCGAGCACACCAAAACAATCAAGGTACCGTAGATTTGCTATGGACAGCAAAAAATCACGTTTCCAAGTTAAATGGAAACTTTACAAGTGCGATAAATTGTGAAGTGTCAAAATATTTTAGAGGCATTGAGCCAAATAAGGTTAACACAGGTTACTGCGTACAACTGATCCCACAAATATATCATTTTGCAACTAAACCTTAGCAATGTCAAATTCAAATAGAGTTATTCGTGCCAAGCGACTTATTTCATCTCGGAAAATATACTCAGATATTTCGTCCACTACTCAATCCAAACATAAAGTACAAGTTTGTTCCATCTCTTCAACCAAATATCAATATATTTGTTGACATTAAAAGTATCAGTCAATACGAAAACGTACCTTTAGCTGCTTGGATGGTTCGAAGTAATAGCCGATTTGATTACGACAGTTCTCCATATTCAATTAGAACATATGTGCAGATAACTATGGAAGTAACTTGCAACAAATACACTTTAAAATACTAGCCAGTTGAAATTGTAAAATTCGTAAAATAGATCTAATTTCGTTTTGTTTCATTTGTAAAAGCTTGCTTTCCATAAGACAAATATATTTGCAGAATTTATCAATTAATTTTATAAAATACATGACTAATTTGATAAACGAAGAGGCTTACTAGGGAATTGTAGACCCTTTCTCATTGGCGCCTTATAGCTTGTCAAATCAGATTCACTATTTCACAGAAAATGAACCAGAAGCTATCAAGTTACCACTTAGAAATTTCAACAAAATTCAAGCCAAGTACACCGACAGATTACAATGGTTAGGTTTTGGCTATGCGTCCATGTTTTCATATATCTTGAGAAATTTTACCGATAAAACACCTAAAGCGATCGACAACCCTACGGGCGAGGAACAGTATCTATATATAAAAACCTATTTACTTGGAGTAGGATATCTCGAAGAAATCTATTACGCCGATGGTAACTATGGCTTTCTAAAGTTAAAAAATAAATTTGCAAGCTTGCATTTTGTAAATTGTGGTTCTAAAGGAATCGAGCCATTTCCTTTTCTTCGATTTGTCGCAGTATTCGACATGCAAGTTTGGGCAGCGATTATTGCATGTACTGTCTTTGTAAGTTTTAGCATAAAATATATTGACGGAAAATATTTTAAACTACCAAATATTTTTAATGTAGTCAAAGTTTTTCTGGAACAAAGTGATCCGTTTCCAAACAATTTGCTGAATCTTACGAAAATTCGATACCTGGTTTCCGGCACGTTATTAGCTGGCTTGGTCATTAGCAATGCGTTTAAAAGTGAAAACATGTACGAAATAATTAAACCCTGGCGTCAAATTTTATATCAAAATATTGATGAACTACTACAAGATATCTTTACACTGTACAATAGATTTTTCGAAGTTAGTTATGGTTTTAATACTGAATTTTCAGAATTCATTCCCCTAAAAATTAGAGTGAACGATGGGGAAATAGATTACCGCGATTCAGGGTGGTATATCTTTGGTCGAACGGAAGTAAAGTTGATAACAGACTCTTTACAGCCATTTGAAAAGGAAATTTTAAATGCTCAAATGCATCCAGAAACATTAAATATGCTTTTGAAACCAACAAAACTGGTGGAACCGATTTTCAAGGCCTACAGTTTCCTTGACTTTGAATTTCGTAGAATATTAAATGCGTTGACAAATCGATTTCGTCAAAACCAAATTCAACTTATTACGAATAGCCTTAAGGAGTGTGGTAAATCAGCTTGGGTTCTTCCAAATTATGAAGCACATAGAATGTCTAGAATACTTCGAAAATCTAAAAAGCATGCCAATGTTGGTATCAAAGCGTATACATCACCATATCTTTTCTTTTGGCTGGAGGGTTCAATAAATATAGTATCACTTTATCGATTTTCGATAATTTCGACTACTGGTTTGATAGAATGGTGGCCCAGACTCATAAACAGGACTGATTTTTCTTCACGGGTTGATAACAGGCATGTAGCAAAACCTAATATGAGTGGAAATATTGTGGTGATATTTATGTTTTTGGGAGGCGGACTGATGATTGCATTTGGAGAATGGATTGCGGAACTGGGGTATTCTGCATATAAAAATACATTTAGTGTAACTAGTGTATATTAAAGAAAAAGAACCACAGTAACCATTTTGTGAGTCATGAAATCAACTTCGAAAATATTTTCAAATATTTCTGTAATTGGCCAACGGGGCTTTTTATATTCATTAAATTGAGTTATGACCTTGGAGGAAAAAAACTCTACTATATGGAGAGGGCATTGTAGTATTGTTTCGTAAAGGAATCTATGCCAGATATCTAAGTATGTATGGTGGCCCTTGTCGCTATCGGGAACGAAATTTGAAGGCAATCAGTAGCGATCTTGCGTGTTGATAGTGACCAGATGAAGGGCGACCGTACAAAATTATTATTATAGACATGCTTTCGTCGCCTTAGTGCAGTATCTAAATAGACTTGAAGATCGCTGGTTATGACCATACTGAAACACTACACGTTGAAACATAATGTAATGTTTTAAAACTTTTATAGTAAAATGACAAAAATTGAACAATTTGTGTGTTCTAAAGGAGCGTAATTTATCTTCTAGGCACTTAAAAGGAAAACAATTTATGTCAAATCGTATGTACTGATATTCGTATTTGTTGTGATACGCTTTACATACGCTACCTTGCATCCTGAATACGTTACAATCAAATTTCAACGCAGATATTAAACAATTTTACGAAATCATTAATGCATATATTTCCAAAACATTGGTTTCGTTCATGCGATTTGATTTACTTCTAGATAAAATCGAAATCTTTTATTGCTATATATTTACCTGTTATATTAATTTTACCGAAATAATTAACACACAACATTTTTTATATCGTTCTTTGATACATTTATTTAAAGGTTAACACAAAATTCCTAATAATGCTTTATTCTTTTATATACAAAATTGTGAGACCGGTTTTCAACATTATATAATTTACAGCATATTTAATTGCAATATATATAAATCTACAAAACTTCCTTAAATATTTCAAAATAATACAAAAGAACTCTGCTACGAAACTGATGCAACTGACAATTATTCCAAAGAAAAGTAAGTAAAAAATAACTAAAATATTTCCACTCATTGTAGGCTCCTCGACATGTACATTTGGCTGCAAAAAGTCAGTCAAACTACCTCCACCAATAAATGTTTGCCACCATTCAAGTAGTCCTGAGGATTGTAATCCTTTCATTTTCTTGATGAGAAAAGGTGGCACTATTCTTTCAAATCTAAACACCTGACTGGTTCGGAAATAAGTTTCTCGACCAATGCTCAAGTAGTCAAATTTTTTCTTGTTAGTTTGAGTCAATTTTCGTGCAAACTCCCTGCACATACCTGTAGGAAGTATTAATGCCGTTTTGTCGCAAGTTTTCAGAGACTCGAAAAGCAGATTATTTTCAGCCTCCCAAATTTTTTCACGGAAATTCTTCTTCTTTGGAACATTTGTCAGGACATATGTCGTATTATCTTGGTAAAAGTCATGTTCAGCTGAATCCAATATGTGTGAAAATTGATTACTAATATTCAGAATTTGATTAGGCAAACTAGTGTGCTCAATCAGCTCTTTTTCATTATCATCTGCAAATGGAAGCGGAGACATTTGTTGGAATGAATAAACTTCGCTCTCGATTT
>JAQFXM010006153.1:0-13673 GCA_034693345.1 Entomobrya multifasciata | reverse complement strand
TTTGTTTAAAAGAGTCATTCTATCTTGTAAAACGTTATCTTATTTACCATGAAGTCATAAACAACATTGCAAATGTACATTTAGACTGTCACAAAAAATACATATATGGATACACACGTAATGCCATTGAATTTTTCAAATTCAAATATATAACATAACCAGCCTACTTTATACTTTACATATCGTAAGTAACACGTGTAATATTTTTTCAATCATTATATGCAACTACAAATAATTGAAACATAAGGTCTATAACCTTTGTTTAACAAACAGCATCTCTTCCTTAGTACACACATTTTTTACTAATACGATAATATATGTGTAACATAATGCTGTTTAAAACTTGATATGCTTAATCGTCCGCGAATGTATAATTCATCATTCATATAAATACAATGACAAATTTATTTTATTCAGTAGATTATTTTTAAACTACACTGCACTTACAAACACATAAACATGAATTCACTTAAGTAATCTTAATTATACGGTTTTACATGTCATTCATCATGTTATGTACTTTATTAAAACAAAGTAAATGCATTTTACGTTATAATTACCAGTAAAAATGCATTGCTATTTTTTAAATAAATCCGATCGCATTATTTAAAAAATTATATGTTTAACATATATGTAACTATGCTTACATTAGTTTTCTTAGTGAAGTTAGTGTATACTGTTGATATCTGTCCAAGCGAGTTGTCCGAGCTCCAAATTTGTATACATTGCAATATGTAGCTTCTAAAAACACTTTGTTTACGAGTGATTTTATATGGTACTAAGCCAGGTCCTTTATCTGTCATTATTGCTCTGTAAGAATATTATCTAAAAGCTAAAGCTATCTATTATCTAATTTTACTAATATGCCACGGTTATAAGCGCGCCTTTTACATACTTACTCTTTTTAAGTTTGCTTTATGACTAGGTGAGTGGATTGTATCATAGTACACAACAATGTTCATTCCTGCACTAACACAGCACAAATGTATGTTACGAGGGCACTGCCCATGCAATTAATATGTATGCATAATCAATTTTTAAGACACAATTTAAATAAAACATTCAAAACAAGCGATTCAAAATGTATTTTAAAAATTTAACTTTTTTTGGATTAACATGTTAGAGTACACTCGGTTTTCTCTTTATATGGTCTTCTTCGTAAGTATGATACAAGTTGTTCTTTTGACATATAAAAAAGTATTCGTTTGTATAAATTGTGCATTGTAATTATTGATTATAAAGTTGTTCTACAAATAAATTGAATTTTTTATGACTTTTGCAAAAAAGAAAATATTTTTTACTCAGCTACCAAACATGTCCGTGGAGCGTTTCGGTCAAGCTCACTTAAAAACACTGAAATATTAAGAGTGACTGCGTTCAAAAACATCTCTCCGGAGGGCTAATTGCGATTTAAAATGCCTACCAAACTAGTACTTGAGGCTAATTATATCAGCCAACTTATCGCACAAGTTATTAGTCCGTTTCACTATGTTTCATGGGATTATCATATACTGGAATGGAAATATGAAAATAGAAGCTTTCGTCGAATGTGGCCATACTATTTTGCACAAGGGCTAATAATTTTGAATATTGGACTCTTCGTAGCAACCATTCCATTTCCACACGCTAGAAATGCAAATTTTGTGCAAGACAAGGCCCACATTAATACCATCCTTGCCGGATTTCTCGTAGTTAATGTTGTCCTACTAATCGTGGTTGACTACTTATTTGTTGTAAATGGCCGCGAGTGGGTATATGCTACTAACTGGATGTATCACCACGATGGAATAGGCCAATACAAGCATAACTATAATTTACGAAATCGATTGACTGTTCAACACGTATCAGAAGTTGTGACAATGATCCTTACAGGTAATTTATTTTCATGAAAGTACTTCAATTTATTTTTCTAACCGTAATCCGTTTTTATATTTTAATCAGATTTAAAAAAGGACCCCGACTGGACTGGAATTACTTTAAATCTTGTCGCAATTTCGTACCCCTTTCTCGGATTACTTTGTTCAGTATTCTACGTATTCGGAAAATTCGATCCGTTGTACCTATTTTCTACTGTATTCAAATTTGGAGCGCTTAAGGATTCGTATTGGTTTTTCTTGATTCGATTATTAAATTTTTTAGTGTTAGCTCAATTTTTACTTCATGTTGCTAGAAATTGCATAATTATAACTGTAGGAATGGGCGCATCGTTTGCTAAATTTGTATTAAATTTGAAAAGTACAAGTTGGTATACTTGGAATTTGGAACATTTACTGCACCTCTATCGGGAGCTAAGCGTATTACTCAGTCTAATAACTTGTCTAACAAACAAAATAATTGGAATATTTTTAGGTCTTGCGTATTTTCTAATAGCAGTGGGCGTGTGCTGTTTAATTTTTGGAATCAACCAAATGGATGCTCAGATGATAATCGTATTTTTACTTATAAATGTAGAATTACTTTGTGCGATACTTTTCCTTTTTAAGACTGGAGACTTCGTTTATTCTTCTAGCTCTGTGATATTAAAAAGATGGAGTAATCATTGTTCGCTGTGTCGAAATGTAAGGGGTAAGACTTTAATGCGTGAGGTAGAGAGTTGCAGATTAGTAATGGTTAAAGCTGGTGACGTTTCGGTTATCACTTTTAATTTGCAACATGGTTATCTGAATTCTTTGCTTCAAGATTCAATGACAGCCTTACTTCTGTGGAAAAATGAGTTCAACGCCTTTTAAATAACAATTGAAACATATGTTAACCGTTTAATGGTGAAAATTTATTTTATATTTTAGCCATTTTGATGGTCGACGGAACCAGTACTTAACATTGAAGCGTCCGATACACGTGCATACATGACAATGCATGTATGTATTTTAGAGCAGGGTGTTGAACACGATGGCAACAGGCACTCCGGCACTTAAGCGTCAAATGTGACATAGTGACATGCATACCTAAAAACCTACGGAAAAATCCTTGTGAGACGTGATTCCGATTGCACTTGTAGTTGACATGAGGCACTTTTAAAAAGTAGTATGAATAAACTATATGAAGCAATTTTTTGTATGTTATCGACCTAAACTTAGTATGCACAATATTAGCTACCTTGAGTCAACTTCTTTATTTAAGTGTTCTTTCTTACTATTACAGCAGCGCAAAAAATATATAAAATAAGTACAATATAAGAACTTTAAAAGCTATGAAATCATTTTTTTACAACCTATTCTGCTATAAATAAAGAAGTATTGTATTGTCTCACAATTCGAAGAAACTATATTGAAAAAAATTGTATACTTGCAAAATGTCCCGATGCATGTGCTATAGTTTTTAAAGTTAAAACCTAAATTGTGTTATTATTGTAATGCTTTAACCATATAAAAGTACAATCCGAAATTCATTTTAAAGTTAAGAGTTAGTTCAGATCATTGAATATATATTTAAAACCAATGCATATTTTGGATCATCCCAATTTTAACAAATTTTAGCTATAAACCTTAAATTATGATGTAAATTATTAAAAACTTCGTAAGTACAAAAAAATATTAAAAACTTACTAAGTGCATTTACACGGGTCGATAAAATATATCATTTTATCACATTAAATAACATATTTTCTTTACTACTAACAGATCCATGCATTTGTTAATAATTGCTAGTAAATGATTAATGTATTAATGTGTTCTCTACATGTATAACGCTTACGTTATGTACGACTTTAAATACTTAACTCGAAGATACAAGGTCTTTCAAACAAACAAGAAATATCCATACAAAATGTTATCATGATTTTGAAATGTGAAAAGTGCCTAACCGTGGTCGCTAAATTGGATGAATCTATTTGAATTACGATTATAGTTTACAGCTTTGAACTCTGGAGAGGTTGGTGGGTGAGCAACTACAATTTGTATGTAATACGTTTTATTTGTTCACGGAATGATACAAATAACAAACTGAGAATTTTAGTTCGAACATATTACAAGGCGGTTTCACAATTGGAAGAACAAATTAAACAGCAGAAAATTGAACGTATATTGTTGACTGAATTACCAAAATGGAATGATGCTTTTAAGCTTAAGCAGTTTCAGTACAACAAGTCAGAAGATTTTAAGGTTGTGGAAATGGAAAAGGATTTTGGCCTACTGGCTACAATTAGATTGCCCAGAAGTCCTACAGCGAATTTTTTTGGGGCTTTACAGGATCACATGATTCCAATAACTGAAGCGGTTGGTGCACAACGAACTAGTGATATTCCTGTAATGGTTCAAGTCTGAATCAATTTAAACCGGTCGGGTATAATTTTTGGTAGACTTTGTCTATTTTATTTGTTTAAACTATTGAAAATAATGTTAAGAGAATTATTTATTAAATAAGTCGATAAATTTATTATTAACTGAAGCCATGCACAATACTTGTGGTTACTGTACGTATTTTATTTTCATTGTGCTGTTTCATTTTTTATCGATACATTATTGTCATCACACGTTTTGGTGGATTCACTTTCAACTTGCATTGGTCATATTTATGTAACCACAAATAATTGAAACGTTAGATTTATAACCGTTGTTCATCATACAACACCTCTTCCTTAGTACACATTTTTTATTAGTACATAAAACAATGTATGCGTAAGAAAATACTGCTTAAAAGGTGATACTTTAATCGTCCACGAATGTCTAATTTATCATTAATATATAATGACAAATTGTTTTATTCAACAGTGTATTTTTAAAAAACTCACTGCACTTACAAACACATGCAAACATGAATTCATTTAAGTTATCATTTTTTAAAGGTTTTATATACCATTCATCGTGTAAAGTACTTCATTAAAAGAAGTTAAGTGCATTTTACGTTTAAATTCCTGTTCGCAAATTTAATATGGCAACATGCAAAAAATATGAATTCCTAGTTGTTAAATCCGATTGCATTATTAAAAATACGATTATAATTTATTGTTCTTGATTGTGAAGTAGGACAGTTTTCCGTGTTTTTACAAAATCATTCTCTAGTGCAATCGTTCATTATCTTCACCACAATGAGTTTATGTAGATCCACTTTTCAAAAATTTATAAACTTTTACGATGAAGGTGAAATTGGGTGTTCAGCTGCAGCATAAGAACACGCCAAATGGAGCATTAAGACCTGTCTAGGAAACAAGTTTTTAATCAAACATAAATCCATATCCAATATCCATAAATTTTAGAAAACATAATGAACCAAAAAATAATTTTAAAAGAATATTGTTTTTTAAATTCAAACGACGAATAATTAGAAGCACGAAAGTTTGTTTCGGTTTTTTGACAAAAGGAAAAGCCGGGGAACAAAAGTATGTAATCTTTAGAACTTGGTTCAAATTTTCTTTTCATTCGTTTTCTTAAGTAAGTTCCAAATATGTACGCACTGTAATATGTAGCTTCTAAAACACTTTGTTTAAGAGTGATTTTATATGGTACTCAGTCAGGTCGTTTATCTGTTATTTTTGGTCTATGAGAATTTTATCTAAAATCAAAGTGATTACTTTTACTAATATACCTCGGTTTTAAGTGCGCTTTTACATATTAACTATTTTAAAGTTTTATTTATGGCTAGGTCAGTGGTTTCTATCATAGTACACAACAATGTTCCTCCCTGCACTAACACACCACAAATATGTTACGAGAGCACTGTTCATGCAAAAGCATTTATGCATAGTCAATTTAAAAAAACAATTAAATTAAAACATTCAAAACAAGCTATTCAAAATGTATTTTTAAAATTAAAACATATTTTTTGGATTCAAATGTTAGAGTACACTCGTTTTTTCCTTTATAAGGTCTTCTTTGTAAGTATGATACAAGTTGTTCTGTTGAAATTATGAAAGTATTAGGTTGTATAAATTGTGCATTGTAAGTATTGGTTATAAAGTAATTCTAACAAATAAATTGACTTTTTAAAAAGAAACTTTTGCAAAACAAAAAGCAATATTTTTTACTCATCTACCAAACCTGCCTGTGGAGCGTTTCTGTCAAGCTTACTTAAAAACACTGAATCATTAGGAGTAACCACATTCAAAAATATTCACCTTTTGAGTTGATTATGATTTAAAATGCCTACGAAACTAGTACTTGAGGCTAATTATATCAACCAACTTATCGCTCAAGTTATTTGTCCATTGCACTATGTCTCATGGGACTATCATAAAATGGAATGGAAATATGAAAACAGAAGCTTTCGTCAAATGTGGCCATACCATTTTGCACAATTGCTAACCATTTTGAATATTGGACTTTTCGCAGCAACCATTCCGTTTCCACAGACTAGAAATGTCAACTTGGTGCAAGACAAGGCCCACATTAATACAATCCTTGCTGGATTTCTCGAAGTGGTTGTTGTTCTAATAATCGTAATTGACTATGTATTTGTAGTAAATGGCCGCGAGTGGGTATATGCTACTAACTGGATGTATCACCATGATGGAACGTGCCAATACAAGCATAACTACATTCTACGAAATCGATTGAGTGTTCAAAACGTATTGGAAGTTGTGAAAATGATCCTTAGAGGTACTTCACTTTTATAAAAGAACACACTACTTAAATTATTTTTCTAACCGTATACCTTTTTTACATTTTAGATTTTAAAAAAGATCCCGACTGGACAGGAATTATATTAAACATTGTCGCACTGTCGTACCCAATTCTCGGATTAATTCTGTCGGTATTCTACGTATTCGGAAAATTTGATCCGTTGTACCTATTTTCTACTGTATTCAAACTAGGAGCAATGAAGGATTCGTATTGGTTTTTATTTATTCGATTAATAAATTTTATAGTATTAGCTCAATTTTTACTTCATATTGCTAGAAATTGCATAATTTTAACTGTAGGAATGAGCGTATCGTTTGCTAAACTTTTATTAAACATGAAACATACAAGTTGGTATACTTGGAATTTGGAACATTTGCTACATCTGTATCGGGAACTTAGTGTATTACTCAGCCTTATATCTTGTCTAACAAACAAAATAATTGGAATCGTTTTAGGTCTTGATTATTTCCTTATAGCAGTGGGAACGTGTTGTTTAATTTTCGGGATTAATCAAATGGATGCCAAGATGATAAGTGTGTTTTTACTTACAAATGTAGAATTACTTTGCGCGATCCTTTGTCTTTTTAAACTTGGAGACTTTATATACTCTTCTAGCTCGTTGATATTGAAAAAATGGAGGGATCATTGTTCCCAATGGCGACACTTAAAGACTAGGATTTTATTGCGCGAGATATACAGTTGCAGATTGATAATGGTTAAAGCTGGAGAAGTTTCGGTAATCAATTTCAATTTGCAACATGGTTATCTGAATTCTTTGCTTCAAGACTCAATGACAGCATTACTATTGTTGAAAAATGAGTTCAACGCCTTTTAAATAACAAATAAAATATACGATTGAAAGGCCCGGAATACAGACATTATATTTTTGTATTTAAGGTGACATGCAAAACCCAAACTAACAAAAACAAGAGGTCTGTATTCCGGGCCATTCGCTCATATATGTAAGAAGTTTATTGGTGAAAAAACATTTTAACTCTAATCATTTTGAAGGTCAGCTGATTTAGCATAATTCATCCAATCCTCCCATGTATGTATGTGTTTTAGGGCATGGTGCCGAAGATCTTTTTGTATGCGCAATTTTAGTGTGCACAATGTTTGTCACATGTTAGCCAACTGGTTTAGTTAAGTGATCTTTCTAACAATTACAGCAGTGCAATAAAATTTTAAAATCAATAGAACATAATTACCTTAAAATTAGGATTTAAAATATTTAGTATCTTCTCGCAATTTGTAGAACAAATATTTACATCAGATGGCAAATTTGCACAATGTCTTGATGAAAGTTCTAGTTTCTAAAAATTCAACAAAACCTAAATTGTTTTAAGATTACTATGTTTCGGCTAAATAAAATACTATGGTAAATTCATTTTAAAGTGAAGTGGTTAATTAAAACCCTTGAAAATTTATTGCGGACTAATGCATGTTTTTTAGATTTTAGATTTATAGATGCTTTGCATTGGCCTTCTACAGAGGATTCAACTATTTAATAAAAATTGGGTAAATGAACTTGATTCATAATAAATGTTTTATTAAGGCTAAAAGATGAAAATACTTGGTATACAGAACAATTTTTTCTTTTTAAAATTTTATTTAACAAGTTATGACATAGGTAAAACTAATATGTTTGATAAATTTACTAGAAAGAAGATGCTTCTTATGCTGCCAATAATAGGTAAAATAACGTGTGAATTAGGATTTAACTTCTTTAACTTGAAATTATCTTTAATGTTTAATGCATTATATTTGTTTTTTGTCTTGTACTGAATTTATTTACTCGAAGCAAATCGCAAGTGTGAATAATTTATGAGTCAATTTCGGACAGTTCTTTGGATGTATTAAATTGTTAGAGACTTGAAATATTTACATACTATGAGATTGTTACTGAAGTATACAGAAATACCCAAATTATTGAAAGATTTATTTCAGTACCAAACTATTTATGTATATTTGTTATGGCAAGTGAAAATGTGAAATCTAATTGGTAACCATGATTAGCATTTAATTTTATAAATTTAATACCATTGGTAAACTTCTTTACATTATCGAAATTTTATGCATACCAAAACCCAATAGCAAATCGATTCTTCAAACTCATACAATCGATTGATGGTATCTTTTTAACTACGTATTTTTAGAATTGGCATCATGACGGCAAGTATTTACTTAGCTACGTAGCCATCCCTTACATATTTGAGCAGTAAGGCGCTTTGTATAAAAGTAAAATTAACCTGATATTGGTTTTTTGTATTATTATGTATTTTGCAATCGATATCATATAACATACTTTTTAGGCAATTAAACTTCAATTTTGTTTTAAATTGTATAACGTATAGAAATCAGTTGTTGAAATTATTTTTAACATTTGTCTAGATTAAAGTTTTGCAAAAATAAAGTTGTTTCTTCCATGCAAAGTCAAACCTGTTTTCCCAGCGTTTAGATTTGTCTGACTTCTGAAACAAGCAAGAACACCCAAAATTTGAAATTGTTCAGATTTTCAATAAAACTCCTGTCTAGAAACCAATTACCTGCTTTTAGATGCCTACTCGGTTGGTAATTCAGGCCAATCATATCAACCAACTTATCGCACAAGTAGTCTGCCCCTTTCATTATGTCTCATGGGATTATCATAAATTGGAATGGAAGTACAAAAGTATCCATTTTCGGCGAATGTGGCCGTACTACATAGCGTTAGTGTTTATTATTTTCAATATAGTAGTCTTTGTAGCAACTATTCCGTTTCTGCAATCCAGAAAAAGTGATACGGAACAAGGAAAGACCCACAAAAACGCTATTGTAGCAGGACTTCTAGTACTTGTTATGTTCTTGTTTTTATTGGTGGACTATCTTTTTATTGTTAACGGTCGAGAATGGGTTTATGCATCTAACTGGATGTATCATTATGAAGGAACCGCAAGATCCAAACATAATTTTCAATTAGCAAAACGATTAAGTTTTAGACATGTACTAGATGTTCTGGCTGCCATCCTTGAAGGTAAGATTATAAAATATTGAAATCATTATTTTAAAATATCTAAAACGTTTTTTTCTATTTCAATGGTTTCAAATAAACCTTTTTAATTCAAAATAAATATGAAAACATTAAAATATTATAAAGTTATGAAAATTCTCAGGTTCATGTACTTATATTATTATTATACTGAAACTAACTCGTTAACTAATGTTTTAAACAGATTTGAAAGGAGATCCCGACTGGATCGGAATTGTTTTCAACTTTATTGTAATCTCGTACCCGTTTCTTGGATTAATAAACACAGTGTTTTATGTATTCGGACAGTTTGACCCATTGTACTTATTCGCCAATGAATTCAACCTGATTTCATTAAGAGATTCTTATTGGTTTTTATTATTTCGACTTAACAGTTATCTAATTGTGAGCCAATGGATGCTTCATAATGCTAGAACTTGTATTTTTATAACTGTCGGAATGAGCATATCGTTTATGAAGCTATTGATAAATTTAAAACGTTCAAGTATTCCCACTTTACAAAGGTTGCAAACATTTGTGCTTTTATTTCGGGAAATATCCGTATTACTTACTTCACTAACATGTCTAACAAATACAGTACTTAGAAACTTTCTGGGTCTTTCGTATTTCCTTATCGCAGCGGGAATTTGTTGCCTTATTTTTGGAATTCAGGAAAGTGATTCCAAAATGGTTCTAATATTTACATTCATGATTATAGTAATACTATGTGCGGTTCTATTTCTTTTCAAAATTGGGAATTTTCTTCATTCTTCTAGCATTTTTTTATTGAAAAGATGGAGAAATCAATGTGCCAAATGGACGGATTTTAAAGGCAAGATTTTGTTACGTGAGATAGACAGTTGCAGATTGTTAACACTTAAAGCGGGAGATATTACGGTAATCACGGTAAAGCTCCAGGAAGGATTCCTGAACGCTTTGCTTCAGGATTCAGTGACGGCTTTACTTCTATGGAAAAATAAATTTGACTCGTTTTAGGCAAAAAAAAGTAACTCATCACATTTTTACAAATGACCTTCGAAACATTTGAAGTGTTGAAGTATTGATATCACAAACACTAAGAAAGTTTAAAGGAAAAATAATGCAATGTAATTATACTAATCAATGGCAATTAATTATTGCTCTTGTAAGTAGAATTTTATCTAAATTGTATGAAGTAAAATTAACGCTATGTTACCTAAGATTGTAGTATGATCTCCGAATATTCGTTGTGTAACTTTTTTAACCTTTGATTAGCTTTTTTGGCTTATTTAAATTTTAAATGCAGTTCAATAAAAATCAATAAGCAGCATGTATGTATTTCAAACATAGGTTAACCATTTGAGGTATGTCTTTTACAATATGAAGAGTTAAATGGAACAATGGCTCAAAAATTGGAACACATTTAATTATTACCAAAAACCAATCTTGGTTTACAATCACATGAAAAAAATATGCTTTAAAAGGTTTGTCAGGAATTATTTTGCATTTAAGTAGTACGAATTCTGTATCAATACTAAACTGCATTTATCATGACTAAAAGGCACTTATTACTTAAGCAGAACAGCGTATTTCAAAAATTAAAGACATCCGTCCTTAAGGTTATACTAGCATCACACTGGTGAAGTTTTTATGAAAATTTAGAAAATTAAATTCTTTTTTATATATTCTCACAGTTAAAGCCTCCCCAATAAACACTGTAGCCATAGGAGTTATTATTGAAATTAAATTATATTAAAATTAAATTAAAATTATATTAAATTTAAATTAAATTTAGATAATATTGCCTTCTAGCTAAGCTTTATTATGCTTTCACATATCTAAAATATTTAAAGTTGGGTTTGAAAAGCAATTTAAAAAGCTTAATTTCTAAAAAAAACTACCCGATGTTTTGTTTTAAAATTTAAACGAAATTTAACAAAGCAATTTAAATGCGCATTAATTTATTTATGTATATTTTCAGCTATTAGTGTGTTTGGTGATGGACCAATTGGCTTTAAATTGATTTACTCATTTCTACTACAGTCAATATTTTACGAATAAAAGTTTTAAATTTAATTTTACAAAACATGGTTGTTTATTTTATATTTTTTGATTAGCTATTATAACAATCTAATTTGATCTAGCTGTTTGCAGTTTTTGTTATTTCTCAGGGAAAAAGCAAATTCTAAAAGGTTATTTCATTGAAGTCAAGATATCTTGATATAGACTCAATTGCAGTTTTATAAAATGCCTACTAAGTTAGCACTTCAGGCTAATTACATCAACCAACGTATCGGTCAAGTTATCTGTCCCTTCTACTATGTTTCTTGGGATTATAATAAATTAGAATGGAAATACGAGAACATAAGTTTTCGTCGAATGTGGCCATATTATATTGCACAGTGGCTTTCAATTTTCAACATGGTCCTCTTTTTTGCAACTATTCCATTCCTTGGCAAAATCAACAAAAATACCACTGTATCAGGACTTTTCGTACTGACTATGTTTCTATTATTTTTGATTGACTACCTATTTATTGTCAACGGTTGCGAGTGGGTTTACGCTACGAATTGGATGTGCCATCATGAAGGAATTTACAGATCTAAGCGAAATTTTAACTTTCCCAAACGTTTGACACTACAAGTGGTGCTGGATATTTTGGCTACAGTTTTTGCAGGTATTTCAATAAATATTGTATTCATTTGAATCAAATACTAACTGTAAGCTATCGTCATTCAATAAATGCATTAACAGATTTCAAAAGTCAGCACGACTGGATTGGAATTTTATTTAACTACATCGCTATTTCGTACCCGTTTCTTGGCTTAATAATAGCAGTTGTTTATGTAGTCGGAAGATTTGATTCAATGTATCTATTTGTTAATGAATTCAACTTTAAAATGGTCCAGGAAGCAAATTTATTTTTCATTTTGCGACTTTACTTTTTTGTGATTCATATTCAATGGATACTTCATAGTGCTAGAACGTGTATTTTTATAACTGTTGGGATGAGTGTATCGTTTATTCGAGTTTTACAAAATTTAAAACGAGTAAATGTACCGACTTCAAGAAGTTTGGAAAGAGTGCTACACTTTTATCGAGAGTTATCCGTATTACTCAGCTTGCTTACATGCCTAACAAACAAAATACTTGGCAATATCCTAGCCCTCTCGTCTTTACTGATTTCAGGAGGAATGTGTTGTTTTATTTATGGAGTTAAAGAAAATGATCCCAAATTGATCGTAGTGTTTTTATTTGTGATTGTGGGAATATTTTCTGCAGTTCTTTTTCTTTTCGAAATTGGGGGTTTTATTTATTCTCCTAGCATGCTTATATTGAAAAGATGGAGAAATCAATGTTCAATATGGCAGCATTTTAAAAGTAAAATTTTGGTCCGTGAGATTGACTGCTGTAGATTATTAATGATTAAAGCAGGAGAAATTTCGGTGGTCACACGGAAGCTACAACAAGGATTTCTAAATGCTTTGCTCCAAGATTCAATAACATTTTTTCTGATATGGAAAAATAAAATTAACGCATTTTAGATCAAACAAATAAATAAAGCCTTACCCTACACTATCGTTTGTCAGCTTCTTCAGTTAATGTGGACAGAAAAGCCGAATTTATATGGCAAAACTTCTAGCGCCACTATGGTCTTGTCAAACTCGTTTAAAAAATTACGTTACATTAAGCAAGATCGTGTCTCAATGTGAACAAAAATACGTTTTTGGAATAGTTTAATGTGGGCATAGACCACGTAGTCATCAAAATTGTACCACTATACATAATTAATGCAGTAATATAATTCTAAGGTTAGACTCAATTGCTATTGTAGTTATGTCGAACGAGAATGTTCACCTTGTATTGCACTTTAAAGCTAAATACTTATATGAAATAAAAGTGCTCTTAATTGGATTTCAAAAGATAATCTTGTCCATTTTTGGTAGCTATTTAGCCCTTGAAAGGATCTAGAATATTATCTATTTGTAACATGCATTTTTATTTTTTAGATGCCAAATACAGTCGTCTACGTCCATTTTGATGATTATTATGGTACTGTCGGTATAAGCTTTAGCTTGGCAAACCATGTGTTGGATTTGTAGTGTTTCAGGGTCCGGATTTTTAGTCAC
>JAQFXM010006152.1:0-13674 GCA_034693345.1 Entomobrya multifasciata | reverse complement strand
AAGACAGGTGTCATTATCAACTACTGCTTTATCAGCGACACCATCATCCCCGGCAGTGATGTCAGCTTCTATCTTCCGAGGATATTCCAAATTGTCAACACCAGCTATATTTAACAACATAAGTGCTCGTGCGCCTGGAGTTCACTTGAAAGGATTTGCATCTGATGCGGCACCACCATCTCCTAAAACCAAAGAACGTTTCGATAAACTGGTGAAAAAT
Source organism: Entomobrya multifasciata (assembly GCA_034693345.1). Taxonomy (NCBI): domain Eukaryota; kingdom Metazoa; phylum Arthropoda; class Collembola; order Entomobryomorpha; family Entomobryidae; genus Entomobrya; species Entomobrya multifasciata. Next base: position 13,454 of record JAQFXM010006152.1, on the reverse strand, counting down.
AATAAAATTGTAGTGTTCATGAAAGGCGTTCCTGATGAGCCTAGGTGCGGATTTAGTAATGCAGTTGTTCAGATCCTTCGTATGCATGGAGTCACTAATTACGATTCCCATAATGTTTTAGCCGATGAAGAGATAAGACAAGGTAAGAATAGAGATAGATGCACAAGTTATGCTTCTTAAGTGGTTAAAAATGTTATCTTTTGATTAATTTGTTTAAATTCTTTTAGGAATCAAGGACTACACCAATTGGCCTACAATACCTCAAATTTTTATCGATGGCGAGTTTGTTGGAGGGTGCGATATCCTGCTCGAGATGCATAAAAGTGGAGAGCTCATTGAACAACTTTCGAAAGTTGGCATCCGGTCGGCTCTTGTAGACTAAAGGCATGGAAAGCTTGGAAAACCAAATAATATGGCACAAGGGCTTCTCGAACTGCAGCAGTAGTTCAAAAGGACTGGCATAATTTTGCTAGTTCCACGTTATCAATTAATCATTGTTACAAAAATTGTGCTAGAAAGTAGGATCTGTAAATAATATGCTCTTGTTTCGAAATGCAAGAACTAAGAACGTTTCCTTATAAAGTAAAATTAAAATTAATGTCATGATATAAAATAGAATTTAATATGTTCGTGTATTTATTGATACAAAGTAACGTAGCTATCTAATAAGCGTAATGTTCAAGTAAATCTTAGTCCTGTTCATGACTGTGACATTTAGTTGAATTAAAGAGTAAATTCGCATGTTTAAAAATCGATTATTATACATTATGTTGTAAGTGTTGTAACAGTAAAATATAAAATTAAAGACACAAAAAAGGAACAATATCTTATGTTTAACGTAAAATGTATGTAGTACAATTAATTCAGGAATATTTGAAAATGACGAGGTATCGCCAGTTGGCTATTCTAATAAAATCTGAACTATAACATATATTCATAAGGCATATTATTATAGTTTGTAGCAAACGAAGTAACAACGAAAAAGGCAAAAGTGAGTGTACTTAAAATAAAAAGAGTAAAAATCCGGTAGAATCACGAAATTGAGAGAAGTCCATGTCGCCAATTAAGCCATTAGATTTTCTGGTTGAGAGGGAGCCGTCTCCATTTCCGTACCTTCATCAGCATCAGTCTCAGTTTGATTTTGCTCTTCTTCCTGCTGTAGAATAATCGCATTAAGCCGTGATTTAACTTCCAGTTCAACATCTCGTGAATTGGATGCCTGGAATTTGAGAATGTGCAGAACAGTCCGAATAATTAATTATAAAGCACTTTCATTACCATCATTATATTTATGATATGTTATGCTAACTAATATGCATACCCCAAGTTTTGTGAAGCACTGCTGGCGAAAGTTGTCATTACAAGTGTGTAAAACAATGGAGCGAATGGCCTGTGCCACCACAACTGCACAATCTCGTTCATTCAATTCGTTGTACGGTTTGGGAATCCTCTTGGAGAAATCATCACTTGTGTAAACTTCACTGTTCGAAGCAGATGAATTTAAAGATGCAGAATCGCTGCAACCGGTTTGTGAAGTAAGCCACGCAATCATTGGGTTCATGTCAGTCCTGATGATAGAATCCGACTGCGTTGAAGTTGAAGGGTCAACGTTTCCACTGTCATTGTTGCTGGTTTTCAGTACCTTCGGGGGCCTTTCAATAGGTGGCTGGTTTTTCGAACTTCCTGCAGAAGAATCTAAAGACAAAACCACAGGACCTCGGACCCTAGATGACGTAGGTACAGGAGGGCCAGGCAAAAAAGTTCTTCCTCCAATGAAGCTACTGGAAGAATGAATGAGGTTGGAAATAAACTCCTCCATGATCTAATATAAAGAGAGGTTCCCGAAAATTAACTGTTGCAAGATAATTATCACAAATCAGCCATTTAAATGCGCATTAAATATTAAAATTGAATTTGCGTCGCAAAAAGTGTGTGTCGTTTTCATGCATAGGATCAAAGAGTAATAGATTTTATTAACTCACCACCACACACACCACCGATGTCTTTGTTCCCCTGCTTTGTTGTACCGCGAAGCTTTTCCAATTTTCAGATGACTACACCACCGTAGTAAAAACAGATTAATGTTTCACCTTCGCTGGTTAATAGGGTGTATGTAAAGTAAATAGTGGTCAAGTCAAGTGGTTTGCTGGAGAGAAAATTAATCATAAAAATCTGTCTACTCTATTTAACAACTTAAAAGATTTCAAGATATACTGTTAAAATATTGACGTGGAAGGTTAATTTTCTAATTACTTACCAGGAAATATGTGAAACTATCCAGTTGTTAGCTCTCTTTCAATTGATTAGGATCGGATAACGGTACCAAAGAATATTCCCATCTGACAAAAGGTAATTGCACCACACCTTTTTAATTATAATTAATCCTTTAAAATAACTAAACCAAACAAAGTTCAAGTCAGACATAAGTTGTCACTTATTCCTCAAAAGCATTTTTTTAAGACAACTGAAAAGCAAAATATTTGAATTTGAAACTAAAAATAACCAACTGTTAATTTACTGTCTGCTGGAATGAATTTAAAATTGGCGATGGGGAGACAAATGACTTTGTCTTTTCCTCTGTACACTTTTCATTTTCACTCTTTCGGTTTTCGGTCAATGCGCTTGTCTGAATTGTATACATATATGTCATGTCATGTCATTCGTCGCGTGTTATGCGTAGTGCAAAAACGTAAAAAAGCATTTTCGTCGTGTCGAAATGTTCAAAGAGTGCATGAATGAAAACAGTTGTACGTACATTGACTGCTCATTTTATTCTTTCATGTTTATATTTCTTCAGATCTCCCAAAGTTGGAAAAACGGTTAAAACGAAAGCCTCATTTGCATAATGAATTCCATTTCTAACAACGACAGAAGCAAGGTAAGCAAACATCACTCAATAACCTTTCTAAAATGTCAAGCAGTGCGATTCAAGTAGAAAAAGTATGAGTTAACCTCACACTTTTCTCGTCCTCGTCTGTTTTTGTTTTGTCCAAGATTCCAGAGCTAATTGTCTTTTTTTAAATCCATAGGTTCTACCTTCATCCAAGGGAGCCAGTGGCATGAGTGAGAAGGAAGTGTTTAAAACTTGTCTCTTTCATTGTATTCTTATTGTCATTTCCCCCATTTTCACTTTCTTCGCTTTGAAGCTCTACCTTTTTGATGGTAAGTCAAGTCTTTTTTCTTTACTAATTCAGTTTCATTATTGTGGACAAAATAGCAGCGCTTACTTATCTCTATCTTCAGCCAAAATTAGTATATGCAAGGATGTGCTAGAGAAAACTGAATTTATTATAAAGATCATGTTTTATTTGCATTTTACATAATAAAATATTAAAGAACTAAATGGCGCATTATCAGAATCTTCTGCATATTAACCAATCAATAATCAAAAGATGTCAGTCACCTTTTCAACTGAAATGGAAGCTTTGCTGAATTGAATGCCATATATCTCAGGGTTATGAGAAGATGTATGTCGTCACTCGTCGTAAACAAAAGACCACCCTGCGGGGATTTTTATTGCTAAACTTGAACTCGATATTAATTTTCTTAATTATATAAAGCTTCTTCATATTTGAAGCATGTAGCCTTGTATGTAGCCCTCGTTGTTAAGTTTTGAACTTATCCTCGTTTCGCTTCACATTCCTTTTATGTTTAGTTTAAGTTATAATAGGACTATATACACTCATTGGCATTTATATAATGACCAGTTTTACAGACTACACGCTAAAATGTGTGTAGAAACCGTTAAAAGGTTACACGGAGTTTGCACATTTCTCGTCAACCTTTTCTTTCCTCAAAATATCCTGATCCGTGAGAAAGTTTTAGCCTCAGAAAGTTGTAGCTCTGTGCTACGGTCTTGTCAGACTAATGCCAAGTACGCTACAATAGATAGAATTTTGAAGCACTGTTCTCGTTACTTCAGGGCTAGTTGTATCGAAAAGGAAGTTGTTTATATATTCTACATTGACATGTCATATTTTGATCCTCAGTGATGTTTCCCCAATGAATACATTTAACTGCAATCCTATCGATTGGGATTTTTAAATGCAGTGTTTGGAAAGTTTGTCCAGTTACCCATAATTAATTGTATCATGAATTATTAAATGCAATGAGATATGCCTGGGGCATTTTGAGAATTATAATGTAAAGGTGAAATGCCCATGTCATCTATCCTCCCTCTTCCGAAATAACTCCTCCTAAGTGTTAAGTAACTTTAGTCTAGTCATATTTGTCATTCATCATTATTGGAATGAGAACAGGCAGGCAGGGACAAGTAGAACAGCAAATCTACTTCCTGTATGTCCGGTGTTGAGATTTATATGAAAGTACTTTCACATGAAGATGTGATGTATTCTATGCCGTTTTATTTTCCCTAATCCGGAATCCGGATCATACTGTCTTATGATAATGATGGCAGCTAGTATTCTTGCAATAAATGTTGCCATTCTGTTTTTGAGATTATTTCTGAAGACAAGCATAATATTTAAGATTACGCACACTAACAGGAAATGCATTCTGCTGATACCCTTATTATGTGAAAGCAATATTGCAAAGGTAGACTTTTGATTAATTGTTTTTAAAATGAAAAAATGCTTAAATCTTTCAATTTCCTTAATATGTATTTTTGTTTATCGTGTTATCGTGTATGATGATTTTTATATATTCCGTAAAAATCTATCCCTAGCCTCATCCCCAACTTAATATTTAGGTAGTTTAGGGAGGCAACATTGTTCTCAATCATAATCATAATGAGGAAGGTGGCTGTGGTTAATGTGCTGTATCACTGATAAGAACATTTTGCTAACTGGGGCGTCACCACTTAAAATTGGTTTTATGGTCCTGTCTGATACACAATGAAAAGTAATGAAAATTATGGAACGTAGACAGAGGACATGCCGTACAAATGTTTTAGATTTCATGAGGAAGTGGATGTGAACGTGAGCAATATGATAAAATTATTCCTCTGAAATTGATAAAGATGAATAATATCAAGGTAATTGTTATTTTGGGGCAGATGCTTGTAAAGTTGTAAGTGACACAAAACACTGAAGTCAAGATTGGATAAAGAATGTCGAGTACACACGCATATAAAACCCAAAAAAAGAAACTAATTTTTCGTAAAGCCAAATAAATATGGGTGAGATCGGGGTTATGTTAAATTGAATTTTACCTTTTAATGTGTATGAACATGAACTATTTACATTCAAAAGGTTAATAAAATTAATGCTTTAAAATTAAACTTTTGACTTTTACCATGCAAGCATGAAGCGTAAAAAGTATAGCCTGCGACGAGTTTAAATTGTCAGTTTGGTTCAGTGAAAGGATGCGCATCCTGCATGCATGCGCATGAAAACAGTTTTATCGGTGATATTATGTTTTACACATTTAAGTAATATTATTAAAACGTTATAAAGGTAAATTACTCTCAAGGAATTTTCTGAAATATGTAATACATACGCATAAAATAGCCTGTTGTTATTCAACAATAGTAATCATTTACTTTCTCACCATCTTCGCATTCCTGTAATTTTGATTCAGTTTAACGGGATCTCTGCTGTATGTTCAAAATATTGCTGCTAATAAGCTTCTGATAAGCATTCAGTGGTGATGAGTGAGTACCAAGACCAAGTGTCAACCATAGAGCTGCTAATGTGTAGATCCCTCTCCCTGGTACTGACGTTTTCCAGGTTTAAAATATGGTGTGCATAAAAGAAAAAGTTAGTTACAGATTCAATTAGCACTTTTTAAAAAAAATGTAGGAAGGAATTGCACAGTTTTACTTATTTTGTCGAGGTAAATTAATCAACACTTCTACAAATTCGTAAGAAGTAATATATCATTTGTCATATTCATGTAGTTTTTTAAAGAGAGAACCTGGTTTCATCAAAATACATAAACAATTTAATAATTAAAGAAAGAATGAACTGTTTTCTTTGTGAGGACAAAGGAGCTATTAAGATATCAATGCTAAACATTCACAATAGTTTCATCTTGCACCGTCAGTAAGACTAACTATTTTACATCTATTTTTAGTTGCTTTTAAAAGCTTGAGTTATTGAGTCGCATTCATGAAATAAACGACGGTCTTCAAGTGACAATACAAATCTGTCATGATTGTTTACTCACTGGTGAAAAGACGCGTGTAGTGATCAAGCTCAACCACATGTAACCACAACACGTAAAAAAAGGAACCATATTGTGAACAATCGTGAAAATGGCAAGTTTTTGATTTCGAAATAACGCTTACTTCAACTAATAGTCTTTGTACAATTAACAATGTAACATGATCTATTGAAGAGGAAAGAAACTGAAAAGGAATTCCTTCTCGTCTGCCTTCTCGGTTCAGTAATTTTGTATCCATCATTATATCTATTTTTTGTAATTTCTATAATAACATTAGTTCTGCATTACGTTTTTGAGTAATAACACAAAATGGTGGTATAGCCGTAAAATAATTAAAATTATATAGGTCACTTACTCTCATCCTCATCTATTAAGTTAAAGGAAGAGGAACATAAACATGCGTAGCGTACATCATTATTATCATCAAAGTATAGTATAAAACATCTATGTAAACAGAAAAGATGGTTTTGAAGTAAAAGTTACTGCAGCGAAAAATCATCATTTTCCTAAAAGTTTAAAAGTGCCAAAAAAAAGTTGAGCATTTTTGAAGCATTTATTTGTGGCTGCGTACGAAGTTCAGTGCAAGATGCATATTATGTGCACTGAATTGTTTACGTGATAATATGAATGTTTGTGGCGATAAGTACAACGCATTAAGTAGGCAATCATACCTTTGCTCAGACACACCTGCATATTGTATAGGTATGCATGCATGCATGCATTTTTTCTATTTTTGTTAGAAAGGACCTTTGAGTCTTTGTTACTTATTTGTACTATTAGAAGAAAGGGTGATTCAATTTTTTGGCGTACGTGCTTTTTTATGACGATATGACTGATCATGTTGGATTGTATTGCGTTTTTAACTTAAGTTGAAATGGAAAATTAGGATTAGTCTAAAAAGTGATTATTAGCAGGGACAGCTAACTTCAATAGCTTCTTGAAAAGGTACTCAGCTAAATGTCTGATCTTTACATTGTGCCTTACCAGCATCAACTGCATAAATAAATCTTGTTCACTTTAATCGTAATACATATCTCTGCGTATTTTCACAGTAAAGTGAATTCATTCATAGAAGAACCCTGTCTAATTCAAAACATTTATTTTGGTTAGAAAAAAATCAAATTCATGTATTTAATCTAATTGTCTGAACGATAGGGAAAGGTGTTTGTTAAACTAACGCTGATTGATTTTGAGTACACGGAAATAGGTACGTTTTTTGGTACGCTTCTTTTCGCAACTAGACTGATTGTTTTTTTAAATAGTGAAACGCATTTGTTCATGAAAAGTGCAAGTAACAAGATACGCAGTTGTTGAGTTTGAATTAAATGAATTGAATTGAAAATGCATGTAAAAAAAACTTGTTTACCGTTTTTTTTTGTATAAAGATAGATAGACTAAAGAAAGTGAGAAGATATTACACAGATAATTAAAAAGCGAATCTAATTTTCTTGAAACATTTTTTTTCGTTGTTTTTCTTTGTAGCTCTATTGCAGTTGGAATCTATGCAATCAAATCTGTACAGCGCTCTTGCAGCCGTAGTCGTTCTTCACATCGCGTTAGCCAACTTCATCTATCGTGCGTACTTTCAGACAGAAACGATTCCTGGTTTTGATAAGTTGGACAAGGAAGATTAAAAGATTCTGTTTGATGTCATTGTTAAAAACAACCAAAATATAAAAAAGTTATCATCGTGAATTGTTGTGATTTGAGATGCGTGTCATTATCGTGTGACATCATTTGAAAGCGCATGGCTTCGTGGTTTGTCTCTGAATATAACTATTTTTAAAAAATATAAAAACTGTTTAGTGTTGTGTTGTAGTGAAAATATATGTAGTGGTTAGATAAAATAGTAATAAAAACTTCTTTTGTACTTTAAACAAGCTTGAAAGCATAAGATCATTCCTCTTCGCTTCGCTAAAGTGCGTACTGTTCGAAACAATGTCTTTCTTGGATCAAATTTACGAGCTGCCCCCTGGGGCAATGGTGGAGATCCAGCTTAAGGAAACGGCAATAAGGGGTGAATTTAATCTAGTTTCGCGTGGGGTTGGACGGAATCCGGAGTTAGATCAGATACAGTTGGAGCGACCTATGGAGTTACCAAGTGGAAAGCAGCGGAACGGAACTGTCTCTGTATCAATAAAGGACATCATCAACTGTAAGTTCGAAGTTCAAATGTGGCAAATGAATTTGGTTTGAATCAAAAGTAAGTAATGAAATATATTGATTTTTCAGTCAATGTTCTCGAGTTTGGCATATTCAAGAAAAAACGTGAGTATGACATTCCAATGGCAGTGAGTCCTCAAAGCAGTTCGATAAGCAATGGGAGCAAAACCTCCAAGAGTAAAGGGAAAATGAGCCAAGATATGAAAGATTTGGAGCCTGTGGAAATCATGTTAAGAACGTACGTCATCAAGGACGAGTCAAAACTGAAACTTCTTATGAAATTGCTCAAGGAAGTGGATGTATGTGGTCTCTGTTTCGAGGGTCAAAATATTGGGCGACATGGGGTTGTCGCCTGGATAGTTTTGACTGCAGGAAAAACATTGATCCCTATTGACATGGACTCGTTGTCGGAGAAAATGTCCAATAATCTTTGGAAAGTCCTTGACAGGGATTTGTTCGGCAATGCTAAACTCGTTAAAATTATGCATGATGCCCGACCAGCGGCGGACTTTTTGTTTCATGCTCATGGCATCAAGTTGGTCAACATTTTTGATACTCAGGTAAGTTATATCAATGAGTAAAATGAATGGGCTTCTACTATTTTTTTCACATATTGAATATTTTGCATTTTCATTTATTGAAGGTGGCTGATGCTATCGTTTCATATGATGCAAACAAGATTGCTCCCTCACAACTGAACCCTTTGTCAGATTGCCTCCAGATCCATAATAGAAGGATTCCTGTGGAAGAAATCGAATTTCTACGAAAGTTTGAAGCTTTTGATTTTTCCACAAATTCACCCATGTTGAAAAAGCCTCTTCCACCCCCAGAATGCTTGAAACTTTGCGCGTTGAAAGTCAAGCATTTGGTACCCTTACGTGAGAATTTGATGAAGAAGATGATGGAGAAAATGACACGCTGTACTGAAGCCCATCTAGATTCCTATCGCAATCGATCCAAGGAAGGATATGCTTCCATGTCTAAAGTAAGTGTCCATTATGCAATAATTAGTAATAATTATGCTGCCTCATTGTAAATGAGCCATTGTAAAAATGTGTTATTATCTTTTTACAGGACACTAAACATATTCCGGAAGAGCTGGTATCCAAAATTCTGGACGATGACTTTGAACAGCTTATCATTTGATACCTTCATGGCACAATTTATCAATATTCTTACGTTTAGGACCACTGTTTAGATTAGTCATTCAGAGGGGTTTGTTTTGTTATGAAACCATTTACTTCTTAAAATGTCTTTATAAGTTGGCAATATGTTGTCAGTAAAATAATTTTATGTTTGTAGAGTAGTTAGACGTTAGATATTTAAAACCCACGTTTATTATCGAGTCGGTGTGTGCTGAATATCATTAAACTAGCACTATTACTATTCTTAGTATAAAATCTGTAGATCAGTGATATAATAAATATCTTATATAATGAAGAGGCTTATTCACGTCACCAACTACCACTAATTATACATCATAAAATGGATCTAAAATTATACCATGCATAAATGATTCGAAGTTTAACAATAATTTTCTAAATATAGGGCATTAACAAATTAACAGTTGCAAACATTTAGCGTTGTTAATTACACAACAAAAACTGGCCCATCATTAATTCAATATTTCATTCAATTTTTATAACATTATAACATATAACATTAATTTAGCAAGCAACGAGTCAATCAATCACTTTCACTGTAACAGCCTGCTAAGGGGTCTTCAATATCATCAGGTAATACATAAGAGTCCTGTGAATTTGTTCTCGAGGATATCTTGTTAGATGCTGATGCACTGACATACATTTTAGATGATTCTCCTTTTCCTGACGTTGTAACATTCCGCATACGCTCTTCTCTCACTACGCCTTCTTGATATTTTCTTCCACCACCATCTCTTCTACTTACAATTGAACTGGATGCAACCTGTACCATACTTTTTATATTACTGTATTCCTCAATTTCCTCTACGACTACTTGATTTTGTGGTTCATTCAACGATGCTGAATGCGATTAAAGCCTACCTTCGGCGGAAAACTTCTTCTGGGAGGAGCCGTAACAACGGACGATGGGCGGCGGATATTTCTTCCCTCGTCTCGGTCCCTAATTGAAATCGGCGAGCGACTCCTGCGTGGTGGTTCTGAGGTCATAATTCTTTTCTTAATCGGAGGGGACCTTGATCTTGAGCGAGGACGGGAATTCATTCCTAACCTAGCTTTCACATTCATTTCGTCCCTACTTCCTGTAAATCAAGTGTGAACAAGAAACGCACTGAATATATGATAAAGTTGTTTCACACATACTTTCAATTTTAGAACTTACGTGACATTATATCAGATCTCATGCTAGATTTAAAAGCGGAGCTGGAACTAGGAGAAGATTTTCTTAAATCGTCAAGTCTGATGTCCCGAACACTCACAGTGCTTTTAGGGCGAGTTGAAACAGGATTCGATGGTCTTTCTCTTATATCTGCTACATACACAAATAACGTTGAATTTGACGAGATTAAAAACAAATATGCACTGCTTTAAATTCAAGTTTAAAACTCTTACCTCCACGCATGCTTGAAGTTGACAGTGACCTATCTGACGAAGCTGAAGAAATTGAAATATTCTGCCTAATTTCAAACTTGGTAGCCGCCATCGTTTTATCTATTTGAGGAGAACCTTGGCTGCCTGCAATTCCACCGCTTTTATTACCCAGTCTTGCAAACACTGACGATGACTACAATGAATTTTTTTTAAGTTTTACAGCGAGAAAAAACTAACCAAGACTTGTCGTACAAAATTAATTTCATGTTTCTTACAGTATTGCCACGATTTGAGTCTTTGGTCGCTTCAGGAATCGATTTTGAAGAGCTGGGGCTCGGGCTAGGACGTGGCTTGCTTGTGTCACAAGTACTACTTACTTTGCTCTCGCCAAGTCTATCAAATACTGTTGGTTTCTTTTCTCTCTGCGTATCCTTTGGTCCACTTCCAAGATTGGGGCCAACTGCAAATAAATATAAAGTTAAATAAATTACATATTCCCATTAATCCGTAATTTTCCCAGTCCTTAACTGAATACAAATAACTTACGTCTTGTCTGAAGTAACTTCTGAGTTTTCGGAGTTGTTCCCTCTGGCATCTTGATTTTGTACTTTCCTTCGTGTTCCGGAAGGACCCTGATTTTCTTTTGCAGCGGAACTTCTTCTTTCAACATGCCACTTTCTTCAGAATCGCTATCAGTTCGTAAGATGATAATTTTCTTCTTCATCAATGCACTATCATCTTGCTCTAATAAACTTGGCGTCTTTGGACTTTCCTTTGTCGACGAAGAGCTTGTAATTTTTTGCGACGCTACAGTTTTAGTACTCGAAGCTCCTGAAAAAAATGACATGGTAAATGAGCTGCTGTTTGCTGTAAAGACTTAAAACCAATATTCAAGCGTCACAAAAGCAAAAATTACTTACTTGCAATAACAGACGATTTTAGAGCACCAGTCCCAGTCACTTTGTTAATCGTTACTTTCTGAGCAGGAGCAGTCTTGGGTAAATTAGCGGTACTTTTGACTGTTGATGACGCCACAGATTTTGCGGGCACCTCCACCATTGTAACTTTTGGTACAGTGGATGTCGGCTTGGCAGTCTCCAAAGCCTCCTCTTTGGACTAATTCAAAAATAAAACAATCATACATATGCATTACCCAAAAAACTTTTCAAGAAGCCATAGTTTATAATATGATATGATAACTGCCGAAATCGTAGAAGACCAACTTACCTCATCATGAACTTTCTTTGCATGCTTCAAAATAGCTATAATGTCACCCATCGCGGTGATGCCCATGTCCCGTAAGCATTCTTTGGTGATATCCATGAGCATATCCTGCCGGATACGATTTTCATCAAATATCACTGCATATTTCGTGTCAAATCCTCCGGGTATTCCGGCATTCCGGAAAAAGCTTAGCCACATTGCTTAAAAAAGGAGAACGAAACAATATTCAAATTACAAGGCTCCTACGGATTGGTTGCAAAAATCAAGTTCTCGGCGCCTCAAATTGAAGCACTTACCCCGAATATCTGACATAATTGTACCTCAATGGAGTCCAATTTTATCTACAAATACCTGAACAAAATACAGCGAATTCCCTAACTAATCAACTAATCTACTTTAAACAAAACCTACAACAAAAATGCTTTCAGAGAAAAATCAACAGAAAAGCATTGTGGTGTATTGAAAACAAAAACGGTTAACAGAAAACAGATGAGTAAATAGCAACAATCACACAATATTGTCAGCTGATGGCACTCAAGTTCATTCAATCAAGATTCAATGTTTTTGTCTTTGTGCATGGTAGTCACGTAATTATTTTGTGTTTTTAGATTGCTTATCAGATTACAACCATCTCTTTCTGCAACTTTTAAGTTCTGAGCATTAACTGCGATTCGTATAAAACGATGAAATATCAGCTTGTAAGAGTATTTAAATGTAATTTTGATTCATAGTCATTTAATTATAAAGAAATCAGCATAATTTTTCAACAAAAATCACAACCGATTAAGTTGTATGCAAAATTGATTTCTAGAGAAAATCCTGCAGTTATCTGAACGCGGAACCTGAGAAGTTACCTTCTCCAAACACACGCTTGCTTGCAGGAACTTCTTGAAACAGAATTTGTGTTTACAATTTACTGCTCATCTTTCCTGTGTATTTTTGGCTTGTTGCTTGTACAATTGAAAGTCTTGGTTCAAGATTGGCTTCTTCATTACTTTACCTGTTTGGGGCAAAGCGGCATGTTGGTAACGCATAACCCATTCAAGCCTTTCCTTTCACCAATTTACCAACAACAGCGCATTGAGTTGTTTGTTTCGTAAGGACGCGATTCGCATTTCTTGGACGATGATTTACCTGTGATTTAATATTACTTTCCGGTGATTGCAAATTGCAAAAGATAATGAATTGTTGCATTTTAAATCGGAGAAGATGTAAATCAAATTATTTCACATCATTTATTGCCTGTCATTTGTACAATTTTCTCTTCTATGTAAAACATGGAAAGTGGAAGTAAGATTTGGTATTTGGTCTTGATGCAAACTCTAGTCTTGAAAATGCACATGGTTGGATATGATATAGAACTTCATGTTTTATATACATTTATGAATGACTTATGAATGCAGTGGCCAATAA
>JAQFXM010006151.1:0-13674 GCA_034693345.1 Entomobrya multifasciata | reverse complement strand
TCAAATTCAAACAAGTTTACTCACCGTAGGAGCATTGGCTTGCGAAGCCTAGGTCGCGCAAAGTTTCCTACAGCTAGCTTCTCTCGACCGTCATTCTCACTCCCAAATCCAAGTCCGAACTCCATAATTGCTGCTTTCACCTCAATATATTTTTATTTGCTGTATTCACTATTTGATTCAAACACACTAAAAAAATGGTTTCACACTGCACTACTCAATCATTCAATTACAAATGATAATGAACCACATTTAAATCCCACAACTAAATTAACTTGATTTAGTAATTCTATCAACTTTACCTCTTAATCAATCTTTTAAACGATTCCAATTAAAACTTTAATGAATGACGGAATATTACTCAGAAAACAAGAAATTTACTTCACACGCCAGGAAAAACTTAAAGTAGAACAATTCTACTAACACAACAAAAGTCGCTACTCGCCACGACTTGGAGGAAGCTCACGAACAAATGAACTGGATTCCTTTCTGCGGCTGCCATTTTGACAGCAGAAAGAGCCCATCCAGTCCATTCATTGCATTATATTTTAATGTGCAAGCCTATTATCTTGATGATGTCTGTTTTCTAGACAAAGGTATAGAAAACTCACAAAGAGAAAATGCTACCAAGTTCTAATGGTAAGGTTTACTAAAATCTAATTGGTTGGTATTTTGGGAAAATGGGACGAAATTACCATTTTTAAGATAAAAAGACTGGACTCCAGAGTCTGGAGATAATATTATCATCTCTTCTTCGAAATCATGTAAATGATACAGAAAAGACCAAAATCAGTATAATATATTTCATCATTTTGTAAGTATGTCATCATTCATCATCATCATAGCAAAAGAAGCCATTTCGCTTGCATACATGATTCCTGTTTCTTTATCTTGCCCTTCGACGTTTTTGCATACGTTTTGCATAGATATACACAGCGCGTCTTTCAAGATTGGGTAGAGTGACTTGTCGTTCTTGTCGTGTCCATTTGTGTGTAATATTTGTGTTCCATTCCACTCACTTTTTCTTTCGCAGTTAGTTTTTGGTATTTTGGTGGATGCTGCTATGCTGTGTTGGATGTTGGATTTGTTGAGAGTTGAGACGTGAATGGATTCGGAAAGAAGAAAGTAAATTGTGAAAGTGGATAATTCATAATTCTTCGCAGCTTGACGAGTTTTAGTAATAAAAATTATTCTGATCTAAAACATTTGTATCAGTTTTCTTTGCAGCGTTGATAATTGATTTGACATGTAAGTAATCATAATTATCATTATCATGTCATTATTCCTAGTGGATAACGGTTAGAGTTTATTTTTTAAGTAAGTATTGGCGATTTGAATGTTCCAACAGTTTTCACCCACCCACGCAATGGCACGGTTTGGTGCAGGATCCATGAATTTGGGAGGAGGTAATGCTGGTCGAGGGGAGAAGCGCAGAAATTCGTGGTTAGGAAGGGGAAGGGGACGGTTAGTAGAAAGAGTGGACGTGAGTGCTCAATCCCAAGAGTTCCAGCAAGAGTTTCAGCAAGAGGTCCTCGCAACTTACGACACTGGAATCTATAATGCTGTCATGCGGGGTGACTCAGAAGCTGTGAAAGCGGCTTTGTATGAAGATAAAACTGGAAAGGGTGGGGGTGGGACAGTTCCACCACCCTATTTCTCGCAGTTTGAGGCGATGATGCAAGCTACTAATCATGTGGATACTCCAGTTACTGTAACCACTCCAGCGGTCAAACCGACCCCGAAGAAAGCTGCCATGAAGACTAATGGATACTGTCTTTTCATGAAGCACAGGGGACGGGAAACTAACACTCAGGGGACCATTAATGAGTTGATGGGCATGTTTGATAAGGATTGGAAGGTAAATGACACATATTTTATGTAATTTGTAATGATATTTCGGCATATTATTTTCGTCTTTGAACAAAATGTAATGAGTTTAAATTATGGTTTCTATTCTAGAGTCTTTCTGAGGAAGATAAGAAGATGTGGAAGGAACGTGCTAAATCTGGTTGGCAACCCGATTATCGGAAGTACGATGCCAGGAAGGGTGGTGGTAAAAGGGCTCCTCAAAAACCGGTCAAAGAAGAGAAGGACTATGACACTGGGGAAGAAGAAGATGAGTTCTATTGAAGTTCGCTGGTCCTATTGAAAGGCCTTGATCTTGATGACTTTTATATGTGTATGCCAATTAAAAATTTGATGAACATTGGTGATTAGGGACTTGATTATTGATTAGAGTAGTTGATTATAGATATGACAAGAGAACTGTACTGGTGAATTAATTATTGAACAAGTCAGATTTAGATTAGTTTGAAAAATATATATTGTTTATCAATATTTGTATTCAATTAAAAGTACTTTAGTGCATACATGTATAATTGTTTACAATGGATTGTTAATAAAAATTATAATTGGAAAACCGTTTTATGTGTACAGAAGGCCTTATTCAGTGTTTCCTCGTTTATTAGATTCTAATTACACATGAATGGCTGCGTTACAAACATATTTACTGTGTAGAAAAAGGCTAACTAAGTAATTTAGATGCATAAAAAATAATCATAATTTTCATCAACTTCACTTTCTCGTTTGCAACTTTTTCTGATAAGAAATCACAGCAGTCTTGATACTTTCTCTTGGAACCTTGGCAAGTCTACGTGACTTAAAATCTAGGGCTGCTGATGCTCTTGTATTATGAACTTTAGTTAATGGCTCCACTGTAATATTTAATGATGAGTACACCTTTCTAGTTTGCTTAGCTGGTTGCGGAGGTTTGCTTGAAGGTCCAGTAGCGGTATCATCATCGGCATTTGCTAAATTGTCCAGAGATTTCTCCTCCTCTTGGATGGCATCCTCAGTGGTAGTGGCCAGTTTGGTCTAGAAATTCGAAAGAAACGAAAATGTCAATTAAAATTAGTTAAACAAAATATACATCCAACCAAGAAAAGTAAAAAAGATAACTATACTTTACTTAAGTTTATACCTTTTTCTGTGCAATAAACATTTCCTGCTTCTGTCTCCTCTTAGCCTTTTCCACCTGACGAAGCTGCTGCTTCATGTGTTCCAATTGTTTAAGGACAACATCGTGATTATCTTTCATAGCCGCATTGGAAACCACCTCTGGCATTTCATCGTCACTGCTTCCACCGTCATCCTCATATGTCTCCGCTACAATGACACGGCTTTTCTTTTCCTTGCCCTTTCCCTTCTTCATTTTATATCACTTTAGAATGTTTTATTACAGTCAACTATAAGTATTCAAGAGACCCTGCAAATTACTAGTTGAACACTTCGGTTAAACTTTTTTAAATGCAGTCAAAATAGTTTAAAAATCAAAACACTTCATCAAACAAAATAAAAACATGTGCTCACACTGTTTACTGTACTGTCTGTTTTAAAGCATTCAGATATTTCCCACGTGTTTTCAGGTAACGTGTTGAGTTGAGATGAGAGTGCAGAGCTGAGAACAAGCTTGCATGGATGCATGCAATTTACAATGCTATGCGACATGTCATGTCAGTCATCTTTAAATAGATCTACTTTAAAGTTTAAACGCAATGATTACCACAAAGCAATTAATTTGCCGATGACCACTTCAAAACTAATTTTGTAATGATTAAACAATGCTGCAATGATTCCCATTCTTTAATTCTATGAGAATAGTGCATTCAAATAGCTCAAATTCAAATAATGTCGACAATGACGATGCCTGATTGTCTTGCGACAACTCCACATGCTTACTTGACATCCCCCAGGCATGTCAGGTCTGAAGAGGGAGGTGTAACCAGAAAGGAATATCAGCAGAAAATTATTAAACGAAGAAAGAATGTATCCAAATCTAAAAAGAGGACAGCTTATCGATCTCAGCTTACTCAGCAGCAAAAGCCTGTGGAATGTTTTACTCCCATAAAATTGGGCACAAGAAGACCACCGAAATGGCCTTGTCAAAAGTTTCTTGAAGAGGATACTGACGACGAAGATAAAGCAAACTCAGATGGAGAGATGTCCATTGACGAGGATGAGCTGGACAAATTAGCTGAAGAGGTGGATGAATTTGAGCACAGCGTCAATCAGTTGTTTGAAATGAAGGATTACTTGCAGTGGTCCACTTACAGAAATATTATCCTGGTAATGGTGACATTCATTGTGTACATTGTAATTACTGGACATCATCCTCCACCTATGATGGAATTGGTTGCAAAATTGTTAATTGAAGAATATGAAATGGAATTCTATTACGGGTCGAGGATCTTCAATGTTTTGAAAGATATGGGGACTGTAATATCAAGTTCTTTAATGGAACCGGTGCTGGATCTAAATACGCATTTTGAAAAGTTTTTTCCTTAATTAAATGATGTTGATGTGCACTTACGATTAGCTTACAAATTAGTGATTGGTTTTTTTGATGATGGAGAAAAATTTGTACATAGATTTGCAGCCCCAAAAATGTAAAATATAATATTTATAACCATTAGACATATTAAAAAATGTTTCATTAAAAAATTACCGATGAATGATGATAATCATTTATTTGGTCCAACCACCCATACCTCTCTGCCTCGCCTGCACTGAGCCATGACGTGACAGTGGTCATTGTCGTTTCATCATGGTGATGATGATCATGATCATGAAGGGAAAATTGATAACTTCATCGTAGTTTATTAGGGCATATTTATGTGTAATTAAACTATTTAAACAATTGAATTGCCATACTCCTTACTTGCCTATATACATGCCACTGCTTTCATTTAGTATTTGTAAAACTTTTCCAGTCATATAATCATAATCTCTACTAAAATGGGGGACGATGAAACATCCGCACTTGTCTTTGACAATGGATCCGGCATGTGCAAAGCTGGTTTTGCTGGGGATGACGCCCCAAGAGCTGTTTTCCCATCAATTGTGGGGCGCTCCAAGAATCAGGTATGGATTTCAATATAAAATGTGAACTCTGGATTTTTATATTAAATCACTTTTCACCCTTCTTTGTTTGTCTAAGGGCCCAGTCCTTGGACCAGGTCAGAAGGACTTTTATGTCGGCGATGAGGCTCAAAACAAGAGGAGCAACCTCATGTTAAAGTATCCCGTTGACCGAGGTATCGTCACAAACTGGGATGACATGGAAAAAATCTGGCATCATACTTTCTACAATGAACTTCGAGTTGCCCCAGAAGAGCACCCAGTTCTTCTCTCCGAGGCTCCCAAGAATCCCAAAACTGACAGGGAAAAAATGACGCAAATTATGTTCGAAAATTTCAACGCTCCAGCCATGTATGTTAGTATGCAAGCCGTACTGTCTCTCTATGCATCTGGTCGTACTACTGGTATGGTACTTGATTCTGGAGATGGTGTCTCCCACTCCGTTCCCATTTACGAAGGTTATGCCCTTCCCCACGCTATCCTCCGTTTGGATATGGCTGGACGGGATTTGACTGACTTTATGGTCAAGATCCTTACTGAGCGGGGATACACATTTACGACAACTGCTGAAAGAGATATTGTTGGAGATATTAAGGAAAAGCTTTGCTATGTTGCTTTGGACTTTGAACAGGAAATGGCAACGGCTGCTTCATCCTCAAGTGTGGAGAAATCTTATGAGCTTCCAGATGGACAAGTGATTACTATAGGAAATGAGAGATTCCGTTGTCCTGAAGGCTTGTTTCAATCGTCCCTTTTGGGAAAAGATTGTCGTGGGATTCATGAAACTACAAATAATTCCATTATGAAATGTGATGTGGATATCAGGAAGGATTTGTATGGGAATACGGTATTGTCTGGTGGGAGTACTATGTATCCTGGAATTGCAGACAGGATGCAAAAGGAAATTACTGTGTTGGCCCCATCAAACATGAAAATTAAGATTATTGCTCCTCCAGAGAGAAAGTACTCGGCTTGGATTGGTGGATCAATTTTGTCTTCACTTTCGACTTTCCAGCAAATGTGGATTTCAAGGCCGGAATATGAAGAGTTTGGTCCGTCTATTGTTCATAGAAAGTGCTTCTGAGCTGGCGTCTGATGAAAATACATAAATGAGCATATATTTTCCTTTATACCTTCGCACGTATGTTAGTTTTAAGAAAGTAGAGAGAACATAATTAAAAATTATGATTATCGCATTAATTTTTTATTTCGATTGATTGCATGATTCATATTTAACGTTTCAGAGCATAAAATGTAAGCGTTTTCGATAATTTTTTACCACTTTTTATAAGACACTGCATTTGATTTGGGAGATAGTTATATTAAAATAGTATTATTAATCAAGTAGATAGTAAAATTTGTAATTGGCAACTGGTTAACCAAAATCTCAAAGAGTTATTGCTTAAATTGCATAGAGTTTTTTATTGGCACGTTGACACTTTGAGTACGATAGTAAGAACCTATTATTATGCATGTTTGCATTGATACGATAACATTTTTTAAAACATTACTTCATTACTTCCCTATTTTCTTTAAAATATTCATATTTAACTATTTGTTTTTTAAATGGTTAATAATATGTGTGATTTTCATTTCAGTCCATTTATAAATGACGATGATATACCTTAATTAATGGTGGTGAACATTTTTTTCTCTTAAAATTACAAGTTCAGCAAAATGGTAGAACATTGAATCAGTACACAGTACTCACAGTAGTGACATAAATTAAAATATAATATTTACAGGATAAATGCCATCAAATTAAGAATAAGTGTAAGAAAGAAAGTCCTATTTTCTGTATCTAAACTAGAAAATTTAAAATACAACAGACAATTAAAAAAGGTGGTGATCAACAGAGAAATAAGGTTTCAAATTTGTGAAAATATTTTTGATTTGATTATACTTTTCCTAATTACAATTTTGTACATTTAGCAAGGAAGACGGAAGATTAAATATGTACACATACACATATATATATGTTTGGTTTGTTTGATCGGTTTGGATTTAGTTCGGTCCATAATATTTAGTTTTTACAAGGCACACGCAGAGACACAGTTTTAATTTAATTTGACCAAATATAATTATATTTTTTACGCTAAGACAATTTCCCTCTATCCATAACTTCCGTTACAAACTGCGCTACATCTTCCCATTTACAATTTTCCTTACAAGTTGCCTCCTCCTTCGCAATAAACGCATGTTGAAGTAAAGCAATATAAGAAGGTCTCTCCGTATAAACCTTTTGAAGACACTGGCAAATAAAATCTTGAAACTGTGGTGAAAATCCCTGATTATCTGGCAACTTAGGAGGATCCCCTTTCACCACTTGTTTCAGTTGATCAAACGGAGTTCCCCATTTTTCATAAGGAAAATTCGCCGTGGCCAGTTCCACCAAAGAGATTCCTAACGACCACACATCCGAACGGACATCATATGTGGAGGGATCACCAGCAATATCAATTCGCTCAGGAGCCATGTAAGGTTTACATCCTGCATCAATGGTTTTTGCAACTGAATCTTGTAGATAACCAGATATTCCAAAATCACACATTTTTATTCGCCCATCTCTGGAAACCAGGATATTTGAGGGTTTTACGTCGCGGTGAATCACTTTCAGTTCTGAGTGAAGGTACTGCAGGGCTTTTACTACCTAGTAATTAGTATCAAGTTTAATTAACTTCCAAAAAATTCTAATTAAATTCAACATAGTTTTTCTACACATGTTCCAATTTACCCCATAAGTAATTTTCGCCAATATCCCTTCCGGTATCCCACCCTTCTTCTGCTTTTCCACAGCCGGATACAATTTATCCAACGAAATATCCATAACTTCCATACAAATCCATACATCCCCTTCCCTAAACAGGGCTCCATAAAATTGCACAGTAAACGGACAATTGGCACTTCTCATCGAAATATCCAAATCCATAAGGACCCTCTTCTGTTCCAAAGAATTATCTGTCGCAGGTATTCTTTTTACAGCGAGCACAGTACCGCTCGGAGTATGCCTCATCTTTTCCACCACTCCATATGCACCCCTTCCCAGTTCTGAAATTGTCGCAAGGTCATCCGCCTCCACTGCTACGGTACGACCTTCTATTGTGATTGTTGTAGATTTGTCCAGATTTCTAGGGGGAAGGGAAGGAGGTGGTGGTGTCGTGTCATTGTTAATTGTAATTTTTAATCCGGGTCCTTTTCTTGGCATTTTTAATAGAAATTCATGTACAAAAAAACCTTTCACAAGTTGACTGTGCTAAAACCTCAATTTTGCAAATATATTTGTTTTTTGCAGTGAAAATCCCTTTGATGGACTTATTTGGGCGCTTAATGAATTGTGTGCAAAAAAATGGATTTCCATGTGGGTGCAGAGATCCTCACACACTTCTCACATGATATGTATAAGTGAATGTATGCAAAAAGAGGTGATCTCCAGCTCCAGGAAGACTCCAGAGCAAAAAGTAAATGTGATTTGATTATGATTATCAGTGAAAAAGGTCTGGCTAGGATTAACGTGATATTTTATGCGACTTTACAATGCATTGCAATTTACATGGCATGCTCATACACTACTCGTGCATAAGTGTTTTTTATTTTGTAAAAAACAGCAGCAGCGGAATGTAAAGTGTGGAAAAGATGTTTGTTGATTTTTTTTTTCATATTATCTTCTTGTTGTGAATTCAACAACGCATATATTTCTTGGTAAAGTAGTACATACCAAAATGCACTGTTCTGTTATATAACTTTGATTTTTATGTACAAGTTCTCTTCTTTCTTGTAAGGAGAAGGAAAGAATAGAGATATTTTGGTGTTTTTTCATAAGGAAGATAATAAGTTAGTAGAGAAGTACATGTGCACTGTGGACGTGACTTGTTATAAAGGCTATATAAAGTCAAAGCATATCATTTCTTGTTTGAATTCTGAGAATTTTCATTCATCTCATCATGTAAATATTTTTGTAGCCTGTATAATACTGCATGTGCCTGGTCTGGGCTTTTTTTAGGTAACGCGTATCTTGATATCTTTCCGGCTTCAGTTTTGTGAAGGAAATGATTTTTTTGCAGAAAAAAAGATGCGAAAATGTGAAGGATACTGGAATGATTTGGTTTTAATGCCCGTACTTCTTAAACTGATTATGATTATGAAGTAAACGTATTGCTGTTGAAGTAAGATAAGATCTATGAAAATTACTGAATATTTTTCCTAAACAAAATATACATCTTACTATTCTTACTGTAAGATTCTTACATGCCTTCATGCCATATAGGATACAGCGTGTATGAAATGTCATTCATCATCATCATTTCTAACATAAAACATAATCAAGACCGTTTTGCTTTTTCTAGCACCCTTTTTGCTTGTTTCTTACTTCAAGAAAAAGTCCACCTTTTCCGTAAAGGTTATTTTTTGCACAATCTAATTTTGCAACAGGAACACGGAATAAAGTAACAAATCAATTAAACTTGATTGCTTGTGATCGCAAGCAAAAAATTGATGCAGAAAAATTGGCATAAAAACTGACTAATTGGCTGCTTGCACGTGTAACACAACTCTTTATTCAAACGCTTGGCAAAGGGTAGTTAGTTTATTAACAGTTATCCTTAAACGTAAATTCATTTAATTTATGTACCATTAAAACAAAACAGCGTTAGTCATCATCATGCTTTAATTAAAGACACGACGCTTTAAATCAAGCGTGTATCATACATCGAGCGAATAGGTATAGTATAAGGTGTAAGGCAAGGTATGTGTATGCGAGTATGCATGTGAGTAGTCAGTAGTCGAGTATGTGTGTAAAAACATGCATGAGTGCGTAGATGTGTGTAAGAGATACACTACACGATACTGAATCATCTGATTTAATTTGTGTTTTGGTCGTCGTGAGAAAAACCCTGGCACTGTTCACTGGTGACTAGTTTGCGGTTGGTTGACGTGTTTGTGACAGTGATTTGAGGAGTAGCAGTGCTTTTTTAGTTGGAAAAATTAATGTTATCAATTTTTGCTCAATTTTTTACAATAAATGGAGAAACTCGGCAGTTAGTGAAAGCAATCAAGTTTACGCCCATGTTCATTTAATATTCTCATAAATATTACAATTAGCAAGATGAGTACTCCGGAGGATGAAACGCATACCATTTCCTCACGGGATAGTTCCTTTTTTAGTTTGACCTCTGGCAACTCTGTATATTTTTCTGCAAAGGATTCCCTGAGTGCTTCGGGGGAAAACGTTGGAAATGATGTGTCACTTGGTCCAGGTGCTACATCCACGCCCAAAAAGTTGGAGCTGAAAAAGCCTAAATTAAATTTGGAGGGGGTTGGAGGTGCGACGGGAGGGGAAGGTGATGTGATTGATGGGGTGGAAAATGAAAGTAGTCCTGGGGGCTCAGGATCTGCTGCCAGTTCTACAACTTTGGAGGAAGCGGAAAGCATGTCTAGTTTCTCAGATGCTGCGGATTATTGCTCCAGTAATGGGAATGGAGATTTGGGGGATGATGAGTCGGTATCAAATGCTAGGCAGAATTTAGTTAAGAGGACGCCCTCCGCGACAAGTGTGGAGGTGAAGAGGGGGATATCAAGGTTGTGCAGTAATATTGCTAATGTGGAGGATTCAGTGGACGTTTCCAAGAAGAAAGAGATCAAGGATGCTTTGAAAGCCAAGGATTTGAGCGAGTTGAGTGAATTGGCCGTTTCCGAAGGAGGTTTACTATCAAGTATGTAGTGTATACTTTAAAGTTAGTATGTATTTTAATGTCTCTGTTCACCATTCAACTTTTAATTAAACTTAAACTAAATTTTTAGATGCTTTGAGAGAGCACAGTTGGTCCTTGCTATTGGGAATCTCCTCCAATGAACTAACAAAAAACCGTGGAAATTCCTTCAAAATTGAATACCCCGACGTAACCGAACAAGTACAAAATCTGGTCAGACTTGATGTCGCTCGAGTTCTCAAAAGATTCCCTCCTGGACTCTCAGACCCCCAACAGAATCATCTCCAAACCGCCTTGTCATCTTTAATCTGCGCCGTTCTACAGAAAAATCCTGACGCTCACTACTACCAAGGTTTTCACGACATTTCCCTCACATTCCTGCTGGTGGCATCAGTGGAAAGCAACCCGTACCTGGCTTATCTCTGTCTCAATAAAATGATCGAGACTAACTTGGAACCTCATATGGAACCTACGATGGACAGCACTCATGAGCTGATTCACACAATTTACTCCATTATTGAAAGGGAGAATAAGAATTTATACAAAAAAATTGTTATTGAGGCAAAATGCCCGGTAGCTTTTTGCCTGCCTTGGGTTCTCACTTGGTTTTCCCATACCCTACCGGATGACTCTGACGTTTTCAGTGAGCCTCCATTCCAAAATTTGTATTAAAGTTATCCAAAATCATTAAAATGTGTCCTTAACCCTTTCTTAAATTTTAATTACAGGGCTGTATGATTACATCCTCGGCAGTCAAAAGGTGGTGGACCCCCCTCACCTCATTCCCATCTTTATTTCCGCTGCATTGGTGCTACGCTCTTCTACTCAAATTTTACAAGACAACACCTTAACCGACATAGCTACTATGCATCAAGCCCTTTCCAAACTGCCATCCGAGCTTACATCTCTAGAACCCTGGCTCAAGGAATCCACTCAACTGATGCGCAAGTACAAAGGTCGGGAATTGTCTCTTGTACAAAGCGGCAAGAAAATCAAAGAACTTCAAAATAACTTGTGGAACGACGATAGCAATAACAATAATCGGTCCAGAAGGCCAGTTCCCAGGAGGGACAATTTGTTTATTTACATGAGCAGAATCATATTTGTCAGGCATCGATGGACAACATTATCTTTAGTTGTGATGTTGACAGCATATTTCTTCCAAAGTAGGTATAGACGACCTTTGTTTCAAGTTGAATTTCTGAGGAGTGCGGTGGATAGCTATGCGCCTGCTCCGATGAGGAGATTTTTACAGTTTGCATTGGAGGACGAGCCGGCTAGCGAATAAATTAAGTTGTCTGCTTATTAAAGTACACAGAATTTACTACACCCGCAAATATTTTATTTTTCGATTCAATATATACCTAAAAAA
The DNA here is from genome assembly GCA_034693345.1 of Entomobrya multifasciata. NCBI lineage: Eukaryota > Metazoa > Arthropoda > Collembola > Entomobryomorpha > Entomobryidae > Entomobrya > Entomobrya multifasciata. The sequence continues at coordinate 1,683 of JAQFXM010006151.1, read as the reverse complement.
TATTATGTGTCCATTTCACGATTTTGACCTCTGAAAATTGTTGTTAAATTTGATGATGCACATGTAAGATAAGCAAGTACAGTAGCAATCAGCTTATTATTCGAATAGCCTGCTAGTCATGTACTCTCCTCACATTGGTTTTAATTAGCTTGCGTGGCATGTGCAATGATAGCGGTGATGATGATAATGATAATTGGTACTGGTACTTTATAGTAATTAATATCATTCCAGATTATAAGAGCAGCTACACAATAGCTTATATTTGTCAGCAGGAAGATGTTTATAGTGATAGTCTTCAAAGTTGACATTGGTCATAGGGATTATATTAAAAATATGATATGGATAGTTAATGTTTGTTTCTAAGATTGTTGAAGTAATCGATAATGTGAGATGTGTCAATATTTCTGAATTGTGCGAGAGAAAACCACGTCTTTCAAATTAGAATATCGAAATATGTGCATAATATGCTTCTTCTATGTGACTATCAATAAAAAAATAGTTTTGACAAATTTGACCTCATATACCGGGGCAATATGGGATAATATGTCGAAGACACATTTCAGGTCGTCGGGTTTTTCTCCAACACGGTTGATGATAGCGGTCTGATTGTTTTTGCATTAGACGCGCAATTAAATTATCTAAGTACGTTTCTTTTCAGATTTGAATAATTCCAAAAGGTTTTGGAGATATTTGATCTCAAAGTTGTACGTTGTTCATTTTTCCAAGTTTCAACACCGGTATTAGGACAACACAACTTTGTCAAAACTATTTTTTTATTGATAGTCACATAGAAGAAGCATATTATGCACATATTTCGAAATTCTAATTTAAAAGACGTGGATCTGTGAGATCTGGCTGCCACTCCTCTTTGGCAACTGCTAATGCTAAGGTAATTTTCTAGTGACCCCATGGTTGTTAAATTAACGTTGCATCCATTTAAGGAAGTTGAAAAGGGAGATCACGTTGCCCCATAAATGGAGTTCCTTGAGACAAGAAAAGTTTACATCAGAAAAAAAATGAGTCTACAAAAGGAAACTCTAGTCTGAAATTCGGGAAATTTTCACTGACAAATTGTCAAAGGATGTTTCCAATAGCCCCATGAATTACTGAACACTAATTCTTCCCCATCCGTGACATATACCGTGAAAAATTTGAGGTCATAAAATGAGCACTGCTTTGAAATACAAACAACAAAAAATATGTAAAACTAAATATTGAGTTAAATGATTGTTAAAACTCCAAACAGAGTAAAATATACGATAAAATGAACTTAACTTTACGGGGACAAATTAGCAAGTCGCTCATCAAAAAACTGGTCCTTAAAGTCCATTTTTCAGCGGTTAACAAAAATAAATGCTTTGTAACTTAAATCACATTTAGGAAAAGTATCCTAACTCTGTAAAGAGTTTCCTTACAACAGTATTCACTTCAATATCATACATCTTTAAAATATAAGTTAACTAATGCATATAAATTAGTCATAATACATATTGCCAATATTTAAAACTATCATCGTCAGCACGCCCGTGTATGCGAAAAAAATATAATACGACATTTTTCATTTTCCTGCAAATATTTTACGAGCAAAAATTTAGTGACGGTGCCGGGAATGGATCCCGCAACTCCTAGAATTAAGCACGACACGATCCACGACCTGAGCAGTGAAAGCACGTAATTTACGCG
>JAQFXM010006150.1:0-13676 GCA_034693345.1 Entomobrya multifasciata | reverse complement strand
GGTGATTTGACTACATAGATACATTTATACAGGTTAAATTTTAGCAAAAAAAGCAAAAGCCAAAGACTAAAGATCCTCATTGACAGTTGAGGTAAAAGGTAAATAAATACAAATTAAGTTAAAGGAAAGGATTAGTTGTAGTTTGACATAAGAAGCAAAAATGGTTGGTAGATGTTTGGCAATTAGTTTGGCTTTGTATTTGTTGATGGCTGTGTACGTGAGAAGAAATTTATGTTCAGCTTTTTGTACTTGTACCTATCAATGCATTTTAGAAGATACACTTGTTTGTGTGTAGTAGTAGTAGTGCATTTGGAATAGCAGCTGACTTGCAAAGTTGACATTTTTAGTAAATGATTTCATTAATGGAAAAATTAAATTTGCATTGTTAAAATGTTGGATTTTATGGCAGAAGGAAGATAATATGCATTTTATATAGATTAAATAGGATAAAGTTTTAATGTAAGTGTATTTAAATTTAGACTTTGAAGATTACAAAAAAATGATTAGAATGAGAAAATTTTGAGTAATTTTTTTTTGAATAACAGCTTGTGTAATTAAACTCATCTGCTTACAATTACCGACTTACAGTTAGTTTAATTAAGAATACGCTATTCATCTAATATTTGGATTAGAATTAGCTGAAAGAATTTCTATGATCTGAAACTTAAACTAGCGCAAAAAGTAAATGCGTGTTAGTTTGTTTTGGTTATTTTTGGGCAAATTTTGTGCATTTCAAATTTTTAAAATTTATAGTAATAGTAGCTTCTGTTGAAAATATTAGTTATGATAGTTTATTTACTTTTTTAACATGGTTTAAATTTGTATTTCCAAATTTTTAGAAACATGTTTTGTTTTATATTTCAGATTGCTTCAAGTTGGAAGAAGACGGACTAATATTCTTGAGAAGAATCCATCCAAAACACATAATACCAGCGCTGTCGTATTTCCATTGTTTACCCTGACCACTGCCAATTTCAGATTTACAAAATAATTTATCTCCAGAATAATCATAGAATAGATACTTCCAAAAAATTGAAATATTTTGAGCGTTTAGTGAAATAAGTTGAAATGACTGGAGACGAGGACTCCGAAGTTGTGCTTAATAATAATTCTAGTTGTACCCAAATATCATCGAATTCAGTAGCTCAACAAAAGAGTCAAAAGCGAAAAGACGATTCTGGAAGTAATGGCAGTTCACTTAGTTCTGAAGATGGTAGACAAGCTGGTGTTCAGGGTAGGTCGACCGAGTTAGTTAGTGAAGTTTCCTCTGTATCTGGAGAACCATTGACATCCTTAGGCCATCCAAGCAAAAATTCGGTTTTCAGTGAAAACGACGCTGACATCATTTCAACGACTGCACTTAGTAATTCTCCATCTGTGGACTCTAACTCTGAAGTTTTTGTAAGTGGTGCTTCTACGTCAACATCTGCACATTGTGGGAATGGTGAAACGTCTCTTCTTGGAGGCGTTCATGGGGAAAATGACGGTACGCCAACAGGCCAGAGCCAGATCTCTGATGCTCAAGCTCAAGAGGATCCTGATCATGTAATATTATCCGAAAGTGATCTTCAAAGTGCCAATCTTGATCAAATGCTTCAAGTGTATCAACAACTCCAAAACTATATTCAAAAACTTAAAGGTAACTGAAATGAGAAATCTGTGCAAATTTATTTTTACGTGTACACTGCACTTCTGTACAGTCTGTCTGTATGCTAAGCGCGGCGTGGCGTAGTGGTGAAGTCGAATGTCAAAAGTGTCAGTGGTCGTGCTGGTGCTTTCACCTTTCTTTATATTTAATTAACTAAACGCCTTGTCACATTCATAATATATATATTGGTCAACAGCTCTGGTGCTAAAATTGCACTTACGATTTTTACTTTCTGTAGTCTTTAAATATTTTGACAATTTGACAATTCTCTCTCTCGAACATAAAACATTTTTTGTTGTTGTTTTGTGCATTTTGAAGTGTTCCTTATACTAATGCTGCCATTTAAATTTTTAGGTGAAAATCAAGGCCTAAAGGAATCAGAAGACAAGCTTCGACTTCAGCAGAACGAGGCATCGAGACGTGAAAATATTCTTGTGATGAGATTAGCAACTAAAGATCAAGAAATGCATGATTGTGCTGCCCAAATCAATGAACTGAAAAATTCAATGGCCCCATCTACTAGTTCCCTGAAAAATTCATTGTTGGATCCTGCAGTGAATTTTATTATCCAGAAAATGAAGAAAGAACTGACTGAAACTAAAAAGAAGCTAGAAGATACACAAAACGACTTAAATGCTTGGAAGTTTACGGCAGACAGGTATATCTAATCGTTCGAAACATAAGTGATAACCATAGTTTAAGTTTGTACTGTACGAAATATTTAATATGTATGTCTGTATTTCTTTTTCGTCTAACAGTAATACGGGAAAGCGTCTTATGGCTAAATGTCGTATGCTATATCAAGAAAACGAAGATTTAGGTAAAATGATCACTAGTGGGCGTTTAGCCAAATTAGAAAGTGATTTAGCTCTTCAGAAGTCCTTAACGGAGGAGATGAAGAAGGCGCAGTCTGGTAAGAATGCTTGATTTACTAATTCAATCGATTTAATTTATATTATTCTAAGCAAAATATTTAAATGTATGATTATGTTGTTAAATCCGTTAGAAATGGACGACTTGGTTCAAGAGCTGGATGAGGACGTGGAGGGAATGCAGAGCACGATTTTCTTCTTGCAGCAGCAACTTCGGGAAAAGATAAGCAGTGTCACTGCAAACTCATCCTCTAGCCAAAATATTAGTGAACATTTAGTAGTAACGGTAAATACAACCGAGTTGTGCGCTCAGTGTCGTGCAGCTCAAGAGAAGAAACAAATGATTAAACATGCCAACTGCTCCGAAACAAATATGATAAAAATGGAGGTTGATAATTCCATTGACGAAGAAAATTCTAGAACACAAGATAGTTCAAATTCTTCAGATGTTGAGAGGACGTTGCAAAATGGAGAGTACTCTCCAAGTCGTGGTGAGCAATTGGAAAATAAATTCGCTGATAAAAGGACTACTAGAGCAAATAGGCATTCGCATTTTTCAAAACAGTCAGTGAACTTGAGCGCGGAAAGTACTTCTGCAGAAAATAAAACTCGTAATAGTAGAGTAGTAGAACCAACCTCCCAGTGTAACAATGCATTCGATGCCAGCAACAACAGTAATAGTAATAACAAAGCAAAGTCACTTCTAGCCGACGCTGGAGAAAACAGAGCAACTGACGAAGAAGATGCTCTGGAATCAACAGATGCGGATTTAGTGAAACCACCTGCAGCGAAAAGGACAAAGATAAGCAGTGGAAGTAATCACAGTAGTGTTGATACTGTTGGTCAGTTGCCGTTGGTTGTAGAAGAGCCAAGAACAGTAGTAGGGCAATTGGTGTCCACTTCTAGAGGTCGTAATGGAGCTGTTGAGCACTCCTAAAAAAACTTGTGCGCGTTTATTTTTCATGTCCCTCTACACTGATATCTCTTGAATATAAGAAGTACATTCATTGTTTCATGTTAACTGAAAACTTAAGATGATTGTACGAAGAACATACCTGTTGTCGTTGTATTTATTGTTAGAATTTTTCCGTGGCACAAATCGCAACTTGTTACATACAGTACTCATGACTCACATGCAATTGATAAGAACACCGAACCGAAAATAAACATTATGAATATACATTCACGTACATAATATTCGTGAGCAACATAAATTAGAACTTTATATGAAACAAAAAGTCTGTTAGTTTTGCAAAAAAGAAGAAGAAACATTTGATTCAACGGTTTGGTATTGTATAATGTATATTTAAGGTATTAAGTGATGGCAATTTTACCAGATAATAATATTTGTTCGAGCCAAGTAGTGATGTGCAATTTGAAAAATGTTTGCGTTGTCAGTAAAATGTTCATTCTAAATGGAAACCAAACTTATGGTGGCGGAAGATTAAAAAATTGTTGAGAATTTTAAGAAGCAAGTCATGTCATCGCATCATTTTTATGTTGGAACTGTTTATGTAGATGATAGGTTCAACTGAAGCGTTTGTGTTCCTGAACTATCGTACTTGAACTTTTAGTAATATTTCAAAACTAAGCTAACCTCTATAATACTATTAATATCTCTTATTGTATTAAAAAATTGCTATGTATCTTTTAAGACGGTATACTTTAAGACTAAAAAGTTTGCTAAACATATTTGTATCCAAGTTTAACACTTAAAGTTTAATTTATAAATGTATGACGGTTGTACCACCTTGCATTTACTGACGATAGGTCCTTCACTTTTGAAACTTCGTCAAAGGTCAAGGCCCACAAGAAGGGTAATTCATGTAATATAGAAAAAATACATAAAAAGTAAACATTCGATTCGCAGGTATTATGGATAAATATTAACAGAAGTAATTTTTTATGTAATGGTCATAAATAGATAGATATGCATGCATAATATATAAATATAGTGCAAATAATTAGTTATTTGTAGTGATAATTCACAAGGAAAGCAGGAAATATACAGTGTTTCTTCTTGAAAAAGCTCGTCATATATTCTTCTAAAATTCATCGGTTTTTGTTGTAGATAAGCTAGTTTGAACCTTCTAAATTATTTCTCTGTCTTTTTCCAATGATCACTGTCCAAGATAGCGTTTTTTATACGTTTACCTAAACTTGATTAGTATTTTTGCGAACATGGATATGGGTATAAAAGTTTGTCACTTGAAAATTTGCTTAAAAAATATTAAGGACACTCGGAGCCATTTTTTTCTATTTCATCTTAGAAGTATTATTGTAACTTCAAAACTCCTAATTTTAATCTTCATTTTTCATTTGATAATATGTTATTTTAGAAGAAACTGGAAGCAGCATACTCTTATGCATAGGAAATTCAAAGCAAAGCAGCATTTATCGTTAGCTTAGCATAACAGTCTTTGGTATAAATTGTATTAGCTATGAACTATTTTTATTATATGTGCTATTTATGGTGTGCATAATTGCAAATTTGCAAGTACCGACGTAGATTACATTTAAAATTTAAATATACGCACTGTTCATTTTTGTTGTCAGTTTTCACCAGCAAGTTTTAATATTTTATCAGAGTGGACCAATGTCTCCCTTGTGGTAGATTTACGTTTAGTTACATAGCTAAAAATAATATTGGTAATTTAACAAAAGAGTTTTAAAATTGTAATGGAAGCTAATGAAAAAGATGTTCAAAGTTCGGATTATTTGAAATTATGTCCGCTATTAGTTTTCTAAATATTGTTTTGCAAGCTTACAGATGTGTCTGTTGTTGTTAACTGTATTTCTATTTCTAAACTCTAAAGATTTATGTCAACATTGTAATAAAAATGACTAAAATTTAAACTGCTCATTAATGGCTAAAAACTCAATATCAAGTTATGAAAGGTAAAATCCCTTGTAATTCATGTGCTGTATTTTTGTTCAAAAACCGATGCATGGTATAAAAAAATTGGTTTTAAATACGTGTCACTAATGCTACTGTTTTTTGTTAAATCGTTCCCTATGTTTTATTGAAAAGAGGCCAGAAGGTGAATATCGTATGATTTGTTTTAAAGTTTAAAGATTTATATAAGATTTAACTTAACTAAAATGTTTTCTATGTACTCATTCATGAGATGTCATAAACTGGAAATATGCACGTGCACCGCAATTTTGTATGTATTTTATTTAAATGAATATATTGTAAATAATCATGTATTACCGATACCACGTTTTCTTTCAAACGTATCTGTTCAATTAGTAAGGATGTTAAATTGTAAAACTGTTAGCATAATTCATATCAGGTTATCATTGTCGTTGATATGTTGTTAATGTGTGCGTAATATTGTAATTTAAATAAAGGAAAATAAATTATATTACATCAAACATCAATAACGATTTCTTCATAAAATCTTATTTTGATGCATTATTAGAGGTAGCCGATATTATGTCCTAGAATCATATTGAGTCCATTTAATCCTTTAATTTAAATTGTTGAGTACATTCATAAACAAAGGCTAATTGGTTAGTATTTTTGTAAAAAATGTAAGAATTTGTTACGACACGTTAAAATCAAATAGTGTTTTTGGTGTTTACGGTGATATTGTATGTATACAAAAATACTAACTGTACATTATTTGAAAACAAAACTTACATTTCTTAGCTTCCAATATGCCACAATATAATCAATCTTCTGACCTAGAAGTAATGTGGGATTACTTACAACATGAAGAAAGTCTGGCCTGGCCAGCCAAAGACTACTGTCTGATTACAACGGAAGGAAGCATATTGCCAATTGCCAATGGAAACATCCTTTAATTTAGCTATTAAAAATAAAGTCACGTTGTTAAGAATTTTATATACACGAATCATAAATATTACTGGATGACATAAGATGTCCAAACTGCATTTATTGTACCAAATTGTACATAAGTACATATTATATTAAAAGTTCGAGATGAACAGTTTTCTGATGTTTAGTTATGGTTCAAAGAGCAATGGAATCCAGATATAATTTTCACATTGTATTATCTTTCTATATAAACTACATATTTTATGATTCGATTGGTCAGGTCAGACCTTATGGAATCTTCAATGAATGAAGAACCCTTATGAAAAACTAGTTGTATTTGTAATAGACTACAATATTATGCTCAGACTACTAATAAAATACTTTGATTTTTTGTGAAAGAAACACCCTTTTGTTTGTCACGTGTATTGTCATTAGAAAATGTAAATGTATATTTTTCCATTTTTCTTAACTGTCCAAAATTCATTTGTTACCACCCTCGCTCATCAAACTGTTAACGATTCATACATATATATATATATATATGTATGAATCGTTAACAGTTTGATGAGCGAGGGTGGTAACAAATGAATTTTGGACAGTTAAGAAAAATGGAAAAATATACATTTACATTTTCTAATGACAATACACGTGACAAACAAAAGGGTGTTTCTTTCACAAAAAATCAAAGTATTTTATTAGTAGTCTGAGCATAATATTGTAGTCTATTACAAATACAACTAGTTTTTCATAAGGGTTCTTCATTCATTGAAGATTCCATAAGGTCTGACCTGACCAATCGAATCATAAAATATGTAGTTTATATAGAAAGATAATACAATGTGAAAATTATATCTGGATTCCATTGCTCTTTGAACCATAACTAAACATCAGAAAACTGTTCATCTCGAACTTTTAATATAATATGTACTTATGTACAATTTGGTACAATAAATGCAGTTTGGACATCTTATGTCATCCAGTAATATTTATGATTCGTGTATATAAAATTCTTAACAACGTGACTTTATTTTTAATAGCTAAATTAAAGGATGTTTCCATTGGCAATTGGCAATATGCTTCCTTCCGTTGTAATCAGACAGTAGTCTTTGGCTGGCCAGGCCAGACTTTCTTCATGTTGTAAGTAATCCCACATTACTTCTAGGTCAGAAGATTGATTATATTGTGGCATATTGGAAGCTAAGAAATGTAAGTTTTGTTTTCAAATAATGTACAGTTAGTATTTTTGTATACATACAATATCACCGTAAACACCAAAAACACTATTTGATTTTAACGTGTCGTAACAAATTCTTACATTTTTTACAAAAATACTAACCAATTAGCCTTTGTTTATGAATGTACTCAACAATTTAAATTAAAGGATTAAATGGACTCAATATGATTCTAGGACATAATATCGGCTACCTCTAATAATGCATCAAAATAAGATTTTATGAAGAAATCGTTATTGATGTTTGATGTAATATAATTTATTTTCCTTTATTTAAATTACAATATTACGCACACATTAACAACATATCAACGACAATGATAACCTGATATGAATTATGCTAACAGTTTTACAATTTAACATCCTTACTAATTGAACAGATACGTTTGAAAGAAAACGTGGTATCGGTAATACATGATTATTTACAATATATTCATTTAAATAAAATACATACAAAATTGCGGTGCACGTGCATATTTCCAGTTTATGACATCTCATGAATGAGTACATAGAAAACATTTTAGTTAAGTTAAATCTTATATAAATCTTTAAACTTTAAAACAAATCATACGATATTCACCTTCTGGCCTCTTTTCAATAAAACATAGGGAACGATTTAACAAAAAACAGTAGCATTAGTGACACGTATTTAAAACCAATTTTTTTATACCATGCATCGGTTTTTGAACAAAAATACAGCACATGAATTACAAGGGATTTTACCTTTCATAACTTGATATTGAGTTTTTAGCCATTAATGAGCAGTTTAAATTTTAGTCATTTTTATTACAATGTTGACATAAATCTTTAGAGTTTAGAAATAGAAATACAGTTAACAACAACAGACACATCTGTAAGCTTGCAAAACAATATTTAGAAAACTAATAGCGGACATAATTTCAAATAATCCGAACTTTGAACATCTTTTTCATTAGCTTCCATTACAATTTTAAAACTCTTTTGTTAAATTACCAATATTATTTTTAGCTATGTAACTAAACGTAAATCTACCACAAGGGAGACATTGGTCCACTCTGATAAAATATTAAAACTTGCTGGTGAAAACTGACAACAAAAATGAACAGTGCGTATATTTAAATTTTAAATGTAATCTACGTCGGTACTTGCAAATTTGCAATTATGCACACCATAAATAGCACATATAATAAAAATAGTTCATAGCTAATACAATTTATACCAAAGACTGTTATGCTAAGCTAACGATAAATGCTGCTTTGCTTTGAATTTCCTATGCATAAGAGTATGCTGCTTCCAGTTTCTTCTAAAATAACATATTATCAAATGAAAAATGAAGATTAAAATTAGGAGTTTTGAAGTTACAATAATACTTCTAAGATGAAATAGAAAAAAATGGCTCCGAGTGTCCTTAATATTTTTTAAGCAAATTTTCAAGTGACAAACTTTTATACCCATATCCATGTTCGCAAAAATACTAATCAAGTTTAGGTAAACGTATAAAAAACGCTATCTTGGACAGTGATCATTGGAAAAAGACAGAGAAATAATTTAGAAGGTTCAAACTAGCTTATCTACAACAAAAACCGATGAATTTTAGAAGAATATATGACGAGCTTTTTCAAGAAGAAACACTGTATATTTCCTGCTTTCCTTGTGAATTATCACTACAAATAACTAATTATTTGCACTATATTTATATATTATGCATGCATATCTATCTATTTATGACCATTACATAAAAAATTACTTCTGTTAATATTTATCCATAATACCTGCGAATCGAATGTTTACTTTTTATGTATTTTTTCTATATTACATGAATTACCCTTCTTGTGGGCCTTGACCTTTGACGAAGTTTCAAAAGTGAAGGACCTATCGTCAGTAAATGCAAGGTGGTACAACCGTCATACATTTATAAATTAAACTTTAAGTGTTAAACTTGGATACAAATATGTTTAGCAAACTTTTTAGTCTTAAAGTATACCGTCTTAAAAGATACATAGCAATTTTTTAATACAATAAGAGATATTAATAGTATTATAGAGGTTAGCTTAGTTTTGAAATATTACTAAAAGTTCAAGTACGATAGTTCAGGAACACAAACGCTTCAGTTGAACCTATCATCTACATAAACAGTTCCAACATAAAAATGATGCGATGACATGACTTGCTTCTTAAAATTCTCAACAATTTTTTAATCTTCCGCCACCATAAGTTTGGTTTCCATTTAGAATGAACATTTTACTGACAACGCAAACATTTTTCAAATTGCACATCACTACTTGGCTCGAACAAATATTATTATCTGGTAAAATTGCCATCACTTAATACCTTAAATATACATTATACAATACCAAACCGTTGAATCAAATGTTTCTTCTTCTTTTTTGCAAAACTAACAGACTTTTTGTTTCATATAAAGTTCTAATTTATGTTGCTCACGAATATTATGTACGTGAATGTATATTCATAATGTTTATTTTCGGTTCGGTGTTCTTATCAATTGCATGTGAGTCATGAGTACTGTATGTAACAAGTTGCGATTTGTGCCACGGAAAAATTCTAACAATAAATACAACGACAACAGGTATGTTCTTCGTACAATCATCTTAAGTTTTCAGTTAACATGAAACAATGAATGTACTTCTTATATTCAAGAGATATCAGTGTAGAGGGACATGAAAAATAAACGCGCACAAGTTTTTTTAGGAGTGCTCAACAGCTCCATTACGACCTCTAGAAGTGGACACCAATTGCCCTACTACTGTTCTTGGCTCTTCTACAACCAACGGCAACTGACCAACAGTATCAACACTACTGTGATTACTTCCACTGCTTATCTTTGTCCTTTTCGCTGCAGGTGGTTTCACTAAATCCGCATCTGTTGATTCCAGAGCATCTTCTTCGTCAGTTGCTCTGTTTTCTCCAGCGTCGGCTAGAAGTGACTTTGCTTTGTTATTACTATTACTGTTGTTGCTGGCATCGAATGCATTGTTACACTGGGAGGTTGGTTCTACTACTCTACTATTACGAGTTTTATTTTCTGCAGAAGTACTTTCCGCGCTCAAGTTCACTGACTGTTTTGAAAAATGCGAATGCCTATTTGCTCTAGTAGTCCTTTTATCAGCGAATTTATTTTCCAATTGCTCACCACGACTTGGAGAGTACTCTCCATTTTGCAACGTCCTCTCAACATCTGAAGAATTTGAACTATCTTGTGTTCTAGAATTTTCTTCGTCAATGGAATTATCAACCTCCATTTTTATCATATTTGTTTCGGAGCAGTTGGCATGTTTAATCATTTGTTTCTTCTCTTGAGCTGCACGACACTGAGCGCACAACTCGGTTGTATTTACCGTTACTACTAAATGTTCACTAATATTTTGGCTAGAGGATGAGTTTGCAGTGACACTGCTTATCTTTTCCCGAAGTTGCTGCTGCAAGAAGAAAATCGTGCTCTGCATTCCCTCCACGTCCTCATCCAGCTCTTGAACCAAGTCGTCCATTTCTAACGGATTTAACAACATAATCATACATTTAAATATTTTGCTTAGAATAATATAAATTAAATCGATTGAATTAGTAAATCAAGCATTCTTACCAGACTGCGCCTTCTTCATCTCCTCCGTTAAGGACTTCTGAAGAGCTAAATCACTTTCTAATTTGGCTAAACGCCCACTAGTGATCATTTTACCTAAATCTTCGTTTTCTTGATATAGCATACGACATTTAGCCATAAGACGCTTTCCCGTATTACTGTTAGACGAAAAAGAAATACAGACATACATATTAAATATTTCGTACAGTACAAACTTAAACTATGGTTATCACTTATGTTTCGAACGATTAGATATACCTGTCTGCCGTAAACTTCCAAGCATTTAAGTCGTTTTGTGTATCTTCTAGCTTCTTTTTAGTTTCAGTCAGTTCTTTCTTCATTTTCTGGATAATAAAATTCACTGCAGGATCCAACAATGAATTTTTCAGGGAACTAGTAGATGGGGCCATTGAATTTTTCAGTTCATTGATTTGGGCAGCACAATCATGCATTTCTTGATCTTTAGTTGCTAATCTCATCACAAGAATATTTTCACGTCTCGATGCCTCGTTCTGCTGAAGTCGAAGCTTGTCTTCTGATTCCTTTAGGCCTTGATTTTCACCTAAAAATTTAAATGGCAGCATTAGTATAAGGAACACTTCAAAATGCACAAAACAACAACAAAAAATGTTTTATGTTCGAGAGAGAGAATTGTCAAATTGTCAAAATATTTAAAGACTACAGAAAGTAAAAATCGTAAGTGCAATTTTAGCACCAGAGCTGTTGACCAATATATATATTATGAATGTGACAAGGCGTTTAGTTAATTAAATATAAAGAAAGGTGAAAGCACCAGCACGACCACTGACACTTTTGACATTCGACTTCACCACTACGCCACGCCGCGCTTAGCATACAGACAGACTGTACAGAAGTGCAGTGTACACGTAAAAATAAATTTGCACAGATTTCTCATTTCAGTTACCTTTAAGTTTTTGAATATAGTTTTGGAGTTGTTGATACACTTGAAGCATTTGATCAAGATTGGCACTTTGAAGATCACTTTCGGATAATATTACATGATCAGGATCCTCTTGAGCTTGAGCATCAGAGATCTGGCTCTGGCCTGTTGGCGTACCGTCATTTTCCCCATGAACGCCTCCAAGAAGAGACGTTTCACCATTCCCACAATGTGCAGATGTTGACGTAGAAGCACCACTTACAAAAACTTCAGAGTTAGAGTCCACAGATGGAGAATTACTAAGTGCAGTCGTTGAAATGATGTCAGCGTCGTTTTCACTGAAAACCGAATTTTTGCTTGGATGGCCTAAGGATGTCAATGGTTCTCCAGATACAGAGGAAACTTCACTAACTAACTCGGTCGACCTACCCTGAACACCAGCTTGTCTACCATCTTCAGAACTAAGTGAACTGCCATTACTTCCAGAATCGTCTTTTCGCTTTTGACTCTTTTGTTGAGCTACTGAATTCGATGATATTTGGGTACAACTAGAATTATTATTAAGCACAACTTCGGAGTCCTCGTCTCCAGTCATTTCAACTTATTTCACTAAACGCTCAAAATATTTCAATTTTTTGGAAGTATCTATTCTATGATTATTCTGGAGATAAATTATTTTGTAAATCTGAAATTGGCAGTGGTCAGGGTAAACAATGGAAATACGACAGCGCTGGTATTATGTGTTTTGGATGGATTCTTCTCAAGAATATTAGTCCGTCTTCTTCCAACTTGAAGCAATCTGAAATATAAAACAAAACATGTTTCTAAAAATTTGGAAATACAAATTTAAACCATGTTAAAAAAGTAAATAAACTATCATAACTAATATTTTCAACAGAAGCTACTATTACTATAAATTTTAAAAATTTGAAATGCACAAAATTTGCCCAAAAATAACCAAAACAAACTAACACGCATTTACTTTTTGCGCTAGTTTAAGTTTCAGATCATAGAAATTCTTTCAGCTAATTCTAATCCAAATATTAGATGAATAGCGTATTCTTAATTAAACTAACTGTAAGTCGGTAATTGTAAGCAGATGAGTTTAATTACACAAGCTGTTATTCAAAAAAAAATTACTCAAAATTTTCTCATTCTAATCATTTTTTTGTAATCTTCAAAGTCTAAATTTAAATACACTTACATTAAAACTTTATCCTATTTAATCTATATAAAATGCATATTATCTTCCTTCTGCCATAAAATCCAACATTTTAACAATGCAAATTTAATTTTTCCATTAATGAAATCATTTACTAAAAATGTCAACTTTGCAAGTCAGCTGCTATTCCAAATGCACTACTACTACTACACACAAACAAGTGTATCTTCTAAAATGCATTGATAGGTACAAGTACAAAAAGCTGAACATAAATTTCTTCTCACGTACACAGCCATCAACAAATACAAAGCCAAACTAATTGCCAAACATCTACCAACCATTTTTGCTTCTTATGTCAAACTACAACTAATCCTTTCCTTTAACTTAATTTGTATTTATTTACCTTTTACCTCAACTGTCAATGAGGATCTTTAGTCTTTGGCTTTTGCTTTTTTTGCTAAAATTTAACCTGTATAAATGTATCTATGTAGTCAAATCACC
>JAQFXM010006149.1:0-13679 GCA_034693345.1 Entomobrya multifasciata | reverse complement strand
GCTCCAGTAACTTATCATCAACATCACTGCCCATTTTGTCTCATAAGCGCAAAAAAAATCCGCTCCGCAAAATAAACAAGATTGGTTTAAAAAGCAATGTGCCTTCCGGTCGAAAACTTCATGCATACTAGGTCGAATAAATTTATCATGAATGTTGTTGTAGACTGTGTTTATCTCAAAAGATTGATCGCAACACCAGGAGGGATATTCCTAACTGACACGCGTGACATGATTGTTTCAGTATTCTTTTTTTGGATTTATAAATTCTGCGTTATGCAAACAGCATAGTATTCAATCAACGGTTTATTCGACGTTGTTTTCATTAACTTAAGGAAGGAGAAATTGACTTTTTTGTGTGTTCCAAGAGAAATAATAAATTACAAAGCAACAAAATACGTTTGCCATCGAATTACAATTTGTCATTTTTTGTTTAACTCGAGACTTGCAAAAATAAGGAAACTAACTTCCGGCAAAGCAGCGTTTGCTATTTTTGAAGAAAGGTGTTGAAAAACAATTTGACTCATCATGCTCACCAAAGACTGCTTTCTCCCCAACCTGGTTGCACTCTCCAAACCAGCTTCATTCTTAACCAGTATAGGATTTTACTGGAATCCTGAATCCTCCAAAATGAAAGCATTTCCCCCAAATTCACGTGAATTTCTCATTCATAAGATCACTACCAAGGTACATCTTTTATTTATATTCTTGGTTCTTCTTCAAACTGGATTCAACAAAGAGCCCAGTTTGCCCCGAAAGATGATCTCTTCATTTGGATTGATAGTTGTTGTCTTTTGCGGACTAACTGTGCAGGTGTACCAAAGAAACCTAAACAAATGCACAGCTCTAATCAATGAACTAGTCAAAATGTCGACAGACATTCAAAAAGAAATCGAAATGGGCGAGGTTTGTTGTAATGGCGGAGCTATCAAAATGGATATGAAGGAAAAAATTATAAAACTGTTGGCCCCAACACTTCAATGGAGCGCCATGGCCGTGCCATTTGCATTTGTTGGAGGCGTTGTCTGGTCCATGCCTTGCATGGCATCAAATCTGGGATATTTTTTGCTTGAGGAATGTTCCACAGAAGAATCAAAGTTGACCACCATCCTTCCAAAACATTTAGTAAAATGTTTTTTTCTCTTCACAAACCTGTGGATTTGGAGCTATGGCGTACAATGTGCCGTATTTGTGGTAATTGTCGTCATGTTGGGGGCAGTAAGCTTGCGATCATACCTGAAATATTATCAGCGGTCAATGATCTCTTCCTTTCCACAACTCACTAATTGCCTGCAAAGGAATGCAGTGATGTACAGAAAGATACAAGTGCTGACAAAACGATTCAACAACATTCATCAGTCAAAAATACTGGTCCCGTTGATCTTCACAGTGACCTCCCATCAGGTTTTTAGCGTTTACGGAGCCATTAAGTTTGCTGGGCAATTGAATTTGGTGAGTTATGCCCTATTCTTCATTCTGGGCAACCAGGGAGTAATGGTCATAATGGGAATGTTTACGGGATTGGCAGACGTGTATTCAATGTCAAGAAAAGTAAAAACGACCCTTCAAAGATCTCAAAGGGGACATAAATGGTTACGTCGGTTTCATGCTAGCTGTCAAGTGGTCAAAATTCGGTTTGGAGCGACGAATTTCATTGACAGCTTTACACCCCTGGCATTCGAAAATTTTGCTGTAGTACAAACTACAAACATGTTAATGGTAGACTGAAAATGATCAAGCATTATAATATAAATATTATACAAACATTTAAAAAATTATATATTAAACTTTAATAAATTTCTAAATACAAATTTAATAATAAAACATCAAACGCATATTATTATGTATGTTTTAAAACAATTGGGTAATAAATTACAAAAAGTACAGAATTTATATACAATTAATTTAACTCCCTAAGTTAAGCTCCAAATTCTACTTAACTTTACCGTTAATTTTTTTTTTACATTATTCAAGTATTTGGAAAACTTTACCAGGCAAACAAAAAATTACTATCTCATTTGTTTTCTTACTAGAGAAAACCGAAGATATCAATCTATATAGGGCGATAAAAACCCAAATCATCCACAAATATTTTTCTCCTTTTTCTTGACACCACGAGCTTAACGAGCCTGATTTAATGCGAATTTAATAGGCTGTTGACATGTTTGTGGTATTTTCTTTTTTGCATTTGCCATTTTGATTTATTCCACTAATATTTTTCAGAGTTGGATGGGAATGGTCAGTACGAAGTTTTTATGTCCATAATAATGTACATTGTTTATTCCATAATGGAGGCACTTAAGAATTCTTTCAAACTCAAGACGTTTTGGATTCAGCCTTTTTCCTTGTGTAATAAATTTTTTAATGGTCCTAATTTTTCGAGGTTGCTACTGTTCAGAATGTTTTTTGCATGTAAATTATATATGCGTATTTTAAGTTGAAGTCGTAATTCTGGAAGGAAAAATCCCTCCGAATCCGTTTAGATTTTAATAAACAAAGCTAATCACGCATTAATTTTTCAGTTTCTTTATGTGGATCAGTCACAGTTAGTCCTTTTTCATGTACAACCACGTGGACACTGAGAATACGTGAACGTTAGTTGTCTAAACTTCAGCTTTACTTTTTAACATGTTCAACCTCTTTATGTCTATTTCCGGCCTAGCCTAAGTAAACTAGTTTAAAAATGACGCATTTTACTAGGTCGTTTTAGGCACTTTCTAGTATGGTATGGGGAAGTGTTTAGGATGGAGCTTGGATCGGAGTATGCTATTTGTAGATAAAAATCAAACTTGATTTCCCCAGCGTTTATGGGCTTTTCGCTGTTTCCTTTTTGTGAAGAGGATGGCCGGATAAAGGGTGAATTAATTATTAAAATGCGGTTATGTGATTATCGCATGAAAGCTCGTTATATTCCTTGTGCTTATGCTGTTTTATAAACATATTTTGGTATTTGACAGAAACTTCAAAACAATTTTTCAACAACAACAAAATAAGCTAAATCAGGTATTGGGTGGGGTTTAGTGCACACGCGTCCTTATCTGAATTTTGAAAATATGAAGTCTGTGTTTGTTTGCGATTGCTCGTTTAATTGTTCATTTCATTACTAAACTGAACAACTTATTGGCAAGGACGAGGACGAAAATCCCAAGATCCCACAAAAATGTCGCTAACCAAAGACTGTTACCTACCATCCCTTGTTCAACTTTCAGAACCAGCTTCCCTCCTTGCCTCCATTGCATTTTACTGGGATACGAAAAAGGAAAAATTCAAGAAAATGGGTGCAAGAGGCATGCTACGTCATAAAGTGACCACATACATTCACGCCATATCCGTAGGCTCAATGTTAGCTCAAACGTTACTTTTCTGGGAAAAAGAACTTTCCAAGCTACTTATCAGCTCATTTGGCTTGATAGTCCTTAATTTCACCTTGATAACTGTGTGGGTGTACCACCTCAAAATGGATAGGGCAATATCCCTAATTAATGAGCTGATAAAAATGTCAAAGGAATTTCAGAGGTCAAATGAAAGTGACTGCGCCAGTCCTAAAAGTAAAAGCACGGGTGGTACAAGAAGACCACAACTTGACGGCAAGGAAAAATTCATAAAATTCATGGCACCCTTGTTTCACTGGTCAGCAATGTCTGTACCTTTCGCCTTCGTTGGAGGGGTTGTATGGTCAATGCCATGCTTAAATTCCAGTTTTGCTTGGCAAGTACTCCCGGAATGCCCACAAGGTCATCCTCCAATGAATCTTACATTCATCCTCTTCATCCTAACCAACATCATACTCTGGTCTTACTCAATTCAGTGTGCTGTATTTGTGGTAATCGGGGTGGAAATGCTTGGAGCCATGAGCATTCGTTACTTTTTAAAATGTTATCAGTCTGCCATGATATCTCCTTGGGCATCCCCATCCACCCATCACACAACAGGATTGATCTATCGACGGATCCAATTACTGTCCATGTATCTCAACGAAATACATTCAACTTGGGTACTTGTTCCACTTCTGTTCACTGTAAGCTCACATCAAGTTTTCTCAATGTATGGAGCCATCAAATTTAACGGACAACTCAACTTTGTCAGTTACTGTCTCTTTGCAATGTTGGCTAATCAGGGGGTACTTGTCATCATGGGAATGTTTACAGCTTTGGGAGATGTGCATACAATGTCAGCGAAGGTCAGTAGAAATCTAGCGAAAGCTCACCGAGGTCGTAAATGGCTTCGCAGATTTCATTCTGGGTGTACTCTGGTCAAAATCCACTTTGGAAATATTAATTACGTGGATTCAACTACTCCATTAATATTTGAGAATTTCGCATTAGCGCAAACTTCGAATATGCTTCTGCTAGACTAATTCACTAAGTCATAAAAGTAATCATTCATCATAGATGAAACAAAGATACACATTTCAGGAATATTTATTTCCATTTTCACATAAATTATAAATGTTATTGTAGTTTTTACATGCCTTTGTCTTGTCAAGAAACCCCACTACTAATGTAAAAACTAAATATAATTAGATGATTGTAACTTTTACAAAATTGCTGAATTAGAAAACCAAATGCATAGATGTACACACTTCAAAATAAACTACAATTGTATATAAAATTGACATAATAAATCTTTTTGAAACAAATGACAAACCAACCAACCAACCTCTCCAAAATCCTTATTTTTTCAGACTTCTCCAGCATTTAACAAATGATTATGATAATAAGCTGAAACATCTTTCTTAATGGCATTCACAAGTGGACTTAGCACCTCATCCATTGTAGTCAATAGATAACCCGTATTCGCATCTTTCCTTGCAACAAGGGTGACAACGACTGGTAATTTGTTAAATTGAATCACTTGATATTTCTGATAAATTGATATTATTTTCTCGTTCCTTCCCATGCCCAGTTTACTCGCTTGTTCCGTGGCCGTACCGAATGTGGCAAGGAAATTAAGACGAAGGGCAGATTCCGGGAAAACCCCACCTCCACCTCCTCCAGAGGACTGATGATGATGGGCATTGGTGCTGGTGGGTGGTTCCAAATGAGCTTTGATGATAGTGACACCATCACGATCAGTTAAAATGATTCCGTAGAGACCATCCACCTTCTGAAGAATCTGATGGAGGGAACGACGGAGTTCATCTGCCATGGTTTATGCTGATTTTGATTATCTGTGATTACGAAATAAATTGATAATCATTATTTTCTTACAGTGTAAATACAACTCAGTCTTACTATTTAAAGTTTAATCGCATTATGTGCATACCCCTTTATAAACAGAAATGATCTTAATAAACTATTGCCGGTTTACCTCTTCACCAAAAAAGCTCTCTTTAGTTAATTTTTAAACTGTTAAATTAACAGGCTTCCGGTGGGATGTTGTGGTGGTTGTGTGGGTGTTTATCAAACTGCGTTGTTTACATTTCCTTGAAAAATGTAAACATTTCATTCAACTCTTGTCCTTCCTTTGCCTACCAAGTGTCAATGCAAAATACATTGAATTTGTGTGCATGCGAATCCCCCTACCTCTCTGGCTGGTCAGTCTTTTTTTCCATGAGTTTTTACGTAAGGTGCGTCAGCTGATCCAGTTTATTTATATCAGCGTCAAAAAAGTTGCTTGTATTTACCATTCCCCCTTTCTTCATAATGTTAATTAAATTTGCATAATTATTAATTACCACTAGTTTTCATATGCCTCATCTTCATCAATCAATCAATAATACCTTGTCAATATCGTTCGGTACTAAATTCTATGTGTTCTGTCCTGTTACATGTGTTCACATCAAGAGTATCAAGACTTCAAGACTACACTGTACATTGCAATTTGCACTGATTAATTTATAAACATAACATAACATAACTCTGCGAAGTGCGAGTCATCATCTTAATATCATTATCGTAAAAAACGTGTTCAATTCAATGTGTGTGTGCAATATATATGATCAAATCGGTCAATATCATGTCTGCAAAAGTACAAGGCTAAAGGCACGCAATGATGATGTAGCATAATTTTGGGAACTACAGATAGAACTGATTTGATTGTGAATGAATCGGCATAAAAAGCGTACCTTAATTCTTAACAATGCTGAAAATTCCTTGCGGTGTTGCTATAGATTGTTGTGCCATTCTAGAATAGTATAATATTAATAGGTATACAAATGCAAAAGTTAGTCATAAAAATTCAATGTAAAATACAAAATTTCTAGTCATGCAGTTCATCCGTTTCAGTTCATTTTAAGCGTTGGTGTTTAGAGGTACACATTTTTCTTGTGTGCAAAAACAGACTGCTTAATGAGATTGTTTGGAGGAGTTATCAAATTTTGGGATTACTTTGGCTAAAATATTACAATAGTGAGCTGGCAAAAGTAAATGCATATAAATTATTGGAAAGAGATTTTAACAGCGAATGAGTTTTAGGAAGTTAGGAACCAAATTAAGTAAAATTTGTTGTTGTAAAAAAGAATCAGACAAAATGACTACGACCGCGGTACCGGTGAAACTTTACGTCTACGATTTAAGTCAGGGAATGGCTAGAATATTGGGCCCACAACTTTTGGGTAAGTTTTTGTAAAATACGAAAATTCAAATTAGTTTTTATAGATCCTCTGAATTTTAAATCAAAATTTATCTGGAAATTTTGTGCATTGGCAGGTATGCCGTTGGAAGGGGTATGGCACACAGGCGTTGTCGTGCATGGAAAAGAATACTTCTTTGGCGCGGGTAGTCCAGGAGCCATTGGAGATCCGGCTATAAGTGGGGTCAAATTCTGTTCACCGGTAAATGTTTCTAATTGTGAATCGTTTTTAAAAATTTATACTGTTTTGCACATTGAGATTAAAACTATAATATTATTTCTAGGGAACTTTAAGTATCGGACAGCCTCAACAAATTATTCAATTAGGTAATACAGAGGTGCCTGAATCCATTCTAAATGAATATCTACGTGAATTGGCGTCATCCACGTTTCGAGCTGACACTTACAACTTGTTCGAACATAATTGCAATCACTTCTCGAACGAACTCAGTCAGTTTCTTACCGGGAACAGTATTCCAGCAAATATTCTCAATTTACCACAGGAAGTGCTAAACACGTAAGAAGATGTTTATGAAAACACAATTCTTTGGTCGTGAAATATACATATCATGCATTGTGAAAAAATCTTAACTTTTTGTGTTTTAATGCTGTTCTTAGGCCACTTGGAGGTATGCTGAAACAAATGTTTGGACGAGTGAATGTTCTGTAGACGTGAAAAACCAAGTCTTCCAAAATGTCTGCAAACCAGGCAGAGATAATCATTTACCAATTTACTGTAACTGTAACTGTGTACTCAAATTATAGTTTTAGCTTGAAAACATTTCAATATTACTTTAAACACCATAACACATGGATATTTAAATTATGTACTTTCCGGTACAAATGTTTAATACAAGAACCAACAGCGTGTGCTGGTACACAAGCTAAAATATTAACCATTTACATTTAATTTTACGAACAATTTTTGTCAAATTATTTATCTAGCAAACAACCGCAACTTTTTTTATTACATTGCTATTTGTGTGAGTAGATTAGTTGAAGTGTAGAAAATATGAATGCAGAGAAGGTAGCAGACTAAAAATTAAGATCATGCTGTATAGAATATATGTAAACTTATTCTAAATCGTACGATGAAAGCTTAGAGTTAGTACAATACTCTGTATCACAATTAAAAGGCCAAGAAAACGTCGAAACGCAGTTAATTCTGCATCATTTCATTTCCAAAACGATTGCATTTTGTAAAATTGTTCATCAAATGAGCTTTCTCTTTCAATATCTATGATATATTCGCATATTCCTCTTTCACATTTTTATTTGTTGTTATCATACTTTTTATATAATACCAATACCATAAAATCTTATTGACTTTGTTTTAATGAGCTTATGTCATTCTTATTCTTAATCCTTTCTGCGAATATCTCACATCTCACCTTTCAGTTTTTTGCAGACAAAATGTATGCATTAATTTGTCAAATATGTGAATATCATCCTGGTGATTCGTGATTTACGTAACTGCCAATCTTTTACCTTTTGGCTTTTTGATAAGATCCATTTTTTAGTTACACTTTGCCCCATTTAAGTCACCTTAGACTTAACAACAGCTATTCAGCTATCCTATATCTGCAACATGACATGACAACAACGACGGGAAGAAAAGTCTGTCCATCCCTTCTTTTTTGCACTAAATCGACATTGGCGAAGTTGGCAAAAGTCTACTTAAAGAGGGTAGAGTAAAATAGAAAAATCAGGGAAGCCATCAATAAAATGCTAAATTAACTTTCAGAATATGAAAGGGAAGCGCTTTAATTACATTATTACTGCCGAATGAGTAGAAACAGAACCCCTTCCTTTCGAAGACTAAAATCAACTTATTTTGAAGACGCATAACTCATATAGCAAGATCTAAAAAGGATGAGGTACGTATTGAAATATGTGACTTACATGTTTGCACTACAGTTAGGTTGCAAACCCATCAAATATTCTGAGATGTAAGTTTCCTTCAGGTTAGTTGTATGTGGTGATGCGGTGATTAGAAATTTACTTTTTCCTGTCATCTTCTAAAACTAGTTTTAAATGGCAAATCATTACTCTGCCTTTTATAATTGGCATTTGAAGTTGCTTTCCGAAAAATGGCATATAAATATGTTGCTTTCCAAGTACAACCTTCACTTTTGTGCTGTCTTTCTCCGTTTATTCATCCGGTTTATACTACTTCGTAAAGTTTGGAACTTGCAGTTAGCTCTGCATCATTTGAAACATCAGTTTCACATCACCCCATTTAAGTAAAGGGTGGACTTGAGTTTGACAATGCAGATTGCTATAATATTTCTCACCACGTTTTGTGCAAGTTTCGTGGTGCCCTTTCGTGGTAGCCCGATTGGGGTTTTTGGAGGTCCTGTTCCAGCAACTGAAGAGGTTGTCCCTCTTGGAGTTCAAAATGACCCGGTTTCTCCTCATCAAAGGAATTCTTCTGTTGGGATGTTCTTTCTTGGGCTGTTACATGCACCATTGCAATCACCTCGCAAACATACACCCCGACTCAATAAAAGGTCTACTTCAGTTGCAGGAGATCGATTACAGAAGCGCCAAACAGAAGATGAGGTCGAGATCCCATCCCAAGGCAAAGGGGAAGATGAGGAAGATTGTCAGACATGGGTGAAAGCCACGTTGTCACAAAGGTCTCATCGACGAGCTCGTCTATCCATCAGCTGGACAGAGATTTGTAAGCTAGAGGTCACTATGAATCATTCGAGATGGTCTTCACCACCAATTGTCCGAAACGTATATTTCAAAAAATCAAATCCCGAGAATGAAACATTTGAATACAACTACAGTAACCCTGCGTTCGGATACGGACCGGATGAAATGGTAAGTTAGCCAAATCAAATGTATTGGATTGCATATTGTATTGCATGATTTCATGGTTTTAATTGACTTGAGTGTATGGTAAATGCATGTAATGTGTCTCAGCATGAATGATGATGACTATCACACTAGACAAAATATTTTTTACTAGTTGAAGTGGCCCGTCCCAGAAGCCGGGCAGTCCTAGAAAATAAAGCATTAACAAAAACCAAGACTTTGCAATAATAAGATCAATTTCAGTTTAGTAAAATTGTAAAATCTGTGTGCCCTAAATGAACTTGGATGACTCAAGCGTTCATCCGTATACGCTGATGTGTCATAGTAAGCACAAACAAACAACAAAGCCATCATGATCATAACGAAAACAAATGCAAATGCAACTATTAGAAAGCCAACCAACATTCTACCTGTCGCCCTTTCCCTAAAGCCAACCAACATTCTAACTGTCTCCCGTACCCTAAAGCCAACCAACATTCTAACTGTCTCCCGTACCCTAAAGCCAACCAACATTCTACCTGTCGCCCGTACCCTAAGGCCAACCAAAATTCTAATTGTCGCCCGTACCCTAAAGCCAACCAACATTCTAACTCTCGCCCGTACCCTAAAGCCAACCAACATTCTAACTGTCTCCTCTTTATCTTTTCTCACTCTTTTTCTCTTGTACATTTTGAGAGCGGACTCTTTTCTTTCCCCACCACCACCTTTTTCCCTTCAACTCCACCAACTTCCTTCCTCCCCTCAACTCCACCAACTTCCTTTCTCCTCTCAACTCCAGCAACTTCCTTTCTCCCCTCAACTTCTTCAACTTCCTTTCTCCCCTCAACTCCTTCAACTTCCTTTCTCCCCTCAACTCCTTCAACTTCCTTTCTCCCCTCAACTCCACCAACTTCCTTTCTCCTCTCAACTCCACCAACTTCCTTTCTCCTCTCAACTAAACTAACTTCCTCTCTCCTCTTTTTCTTTTAGAAAAAAATCGCTAAGATCGTTGAGATAAAAATATTTATCTACTGGCTTTCTGTAATAAAGACAACATGGAATGATCATTAAGTCAAGCAAAAATGTAAATAATTTGTGTAACATAAACGCACAGATATTTTACCAAATTAAAGTCAACTCAAAGGATAAGGTAAAATGATTTGTCCACTCTTACTTGTGAACAAACTGCATTATACTGTCTCTCAAAGAGTCATAGTCAAGAATTGATTAAGCCTTAAAAAATACAGATAATTAATTTTTCTAAAACAGTGAAAACATGAATCATGGACCAAAGCAAAAAAACGCGCAAGTTTTTCATTTAAAAGTGAATTTAGCTTCAAGCAATGTATTTCACAACAAACCGTACGAATTTCAAATGTCGCGCGCGTTTAGCAAGCTTTTATGGATGAGTAGTGTGTATAATGTAAAATACATGGCAACGGATTGGTTATGTGCATGTGCAAGTGTATACAACAACGGAGAAGTCATGTGTGCATGTGCTATGTACACGACAACAAATGAGTCACATGCGCATGTGCTATGTACACAATGCAAAAATACTTGTTTATACCTCGACATCACACTTGACTTGTATGAATTAAGAAGATTTGAAAAAATAGTAAAAAATATATGACATGGATAAACTCATTGAAAGGCAGATTTCATGCTATTTGCAGTAAAAAAAAGACAAAAAGTAATCAACTCCAACCAAGAATCGAACCCAAAGCCGACTGGACGCAAGTCGACACGCTTAACCCTTCTGCCGTTGTGTGACACTTAAGAACATGAGGGAAAAGCATTGCTAGTTGCCTTATGGTTATGACTAATAAGAAGTAAAATGAGATCTAATAAAGTTCCTCGGTTGAAATGTGATGATTGATGGTGTGATGAGTCAACTGACTGGAATTGCAATGAGTTGTATATAGTTCCCAATAGTAAAGTATTTAAGTTGCAATTCTTTTCTGAAGGTGAGTTGTATTGTTTTGTTTGTTTTACAAAGTTATCTTTTGAGGCCGATCAGTCCGCACGTTGCATAGTCGTATCTGCATTAACTTCAAATTCATAATCACGTCAATTGAAATGGCCTTATTTAGTGAATGCATTTGTTATGTTAATACCTTAACTATGTACACATAATTGTCTGAGATTAACCACATAGGTAAGCAACTAAAATTGCATTCAATTTATGCTGCATAATATACTGGATTCGAATTGAATTGACAGAGTATAACTGATTTATAATATGAACTGTTTATTCGTGCACAAGCATCTCTTAAACAATCATAACTTTTAGACTTTTATTGAACCTTCTTTTCTTTTGAATTATTTAACTAACTTGAATTCCAAGTACGTTATAACCAACTTTGATGTAGTAGTTTTTGTATATCTTACCATGCAGTAAATAAGTGAATCACTCAAAAGATTAGTTTGAGGGCTTCCATGAAATATTTAGTGAATATACTTTGTTATCAGCATTAAAATCCTATTAATGCAAGTGTACTAATTAGCTTCATTCGTAAAACATAAAATTATTTAAATCTCGATTCCTGTTGAATATAAAGAAATGATATAGATGAAAAAGTGATTAATGCAAGAACATGAGCTGCGAGACATTCCTCTCCACTCTTACATTTTAATTGTATATCATAAACTAACAAAACCAGGCCATTGTATCAATATTTTTCATTCATTTTCGATTTACCAAAAAAACATAGAATATATGTTTAGGAATAATTGGCTCAATAATGTATAGCAATATATTCAATACCCTAGTCTCACTGACAGAACAAAAAAACCATTGCAGTCTCCCATAATATTGCAAACACTAGTTTGGCTGTTCTCCGATGGTTTATTCTACTAGCTAGCTGGTGAACTATTCATGCTAGATCGTAAATTGTAACATTCTTACACTATTTTTTCCCATCGTAATTTCTGGAGAAATTCTCTTTAAGATTTTCCCTATGCCACAAAAAATGTCCCCAGCCCCTCCCAATGTCCTAATTCCTTTCCTTACAGAGTGAGCTCAAGAAAGAAAATATCAAGCAGCTTGAACGTTTTAGAGGTTCCTTTTCAGTAAATAAAAAAGAAGACTAAATCCTTCTACAAGTTCAAGCAAGTAGTGGAACATACAAAGGGATGCCTTGTTCCAGGTGAAGGGTAAGAAAATAAATGATCCTACACAAGAAAGAGTACAAGCTATTATACGCCTTGAAAAAGAGTAGATACCTACATGGTGCCTAGTGGTCATTACTATTTACCAGGCTGAATGCCTCATAAAACAACTCAGCATGATTTTATGTAACCATTACTGCGACACCAATACCGCCCGATACGTGTAAGTTTAAAGAAAACTCGATGCTCGCTGGGTCACACTACATAATATTACTATTTCGGATTTATAAAATCATTCAGCAAGTAACCTTTTCTCATAGAATATGACCAAATATGTACAAGCAAAGGAGCGGATGTACAATTTTGAACAAATAGTAGAATTGGGATTTTGTGCCTATTACTCCTATTGAGTATTGGTTTAACAAGTTTACAAAAAAATCATACCAGTACCACCATTTTTATGGCAGAATAAAAATGATAAGGAAATGTAGAATTTTTAGTGTGACCATTATATTATTACGACCTGACAAAAATAACGACATAATTTCTCGTGTTTTTGTAAACGGAAAATGCATAAAAATATTGGAGTTTTTGCCCAACCATAGCGCTAAAATACCCAACAGTAATTAAATTCTCAAGAAAATAAGAGGAATTCGTATTTCTTTTTTCCATTTTTACACAAATTCACCTGCGAATTTTTCGACCCCAATAAGTCAACCAAAAAAAACTACGAAAAGAGTTGTATGCAATAAGCCCATCGTAAAACTGGTACAACAGCCAAACGAACTATTGCAGTGATTTTAGACATTTCATATATTAGAAAATCTTTAAAATGTTTATTTTTACGATTTTCGAGGTAACGAACATTAATGTTCTATTTTTCTATTTCTGTTTTTGTGAGGGTACCGTACCATCGAATGAGGAAAGTAAACCTGCTTCACAGCTATAAAGGTGTAAAATTCCCAACAGCAAAAAACGTAACCTCTAAGCAGATCCATTTAAAAAAGAAAGAAATTCATCTATTGTGGCTGGACCAGAGCAAACCACACCACATCATTATCATCACCACTCACCACCGTAAACGTAGCTCGCCACCGAAATAGTTCAGGCAGGCAGGAGAGTAGAGGTGTTGAACGGGTCCCGCTTTTTGCGGGTACCCGTGTCCGCCCGGGCCCGGGCCCGTAACACGGGCCGGG
>JAQFXM010006148.1:0-13681 GCA_034693345.1 Entomobrya multifasciata | reverse complement strand
CCATATTCCTCACATATTGCTATCAACTTCCGAAGAGCTTTGATGCTTGTACTCATTAAGATTACATCATCAGCATAAGCGATATGATTACAGATAATTGTTCCAGCGTAGCAGCCAACTTTGCTGTCTTGGAGTAGCTCATACAATCTGTCCATATATAACGAGAAATATTGACTTGAATTAAGTCCTCCTTGTTTGACGCCTACCCTTACTGGAAATGAACTGGAAATTTCATTTTTCCACCGACAGACAAATTCTTGATGATCGAACCAGTAAGACAAAATATTGATAGTTTCTTTACCCACTCCACGATCACATAATTTCTGAAGAAGAAGTGCATGAGAAACTCGATCAAAAGCAGCAGTAGCATCTAAGTAACAATAATATGTAGGAGTGTTCCTCCTTAAATAGTAATGCGCTAGCTGACGCACAGTAAAAATAGCTGTCTCGGTACCAAGTTTCTTCTTATAACCAAACTGACTAGCTTGCGTGCCTAATTTGCTTTGGTTGTTTTCAAAAATAAGGAGTTCAAATATTTTGGACAGAATAGTAGCAAGTGCAATTGGGCGATAGTTCTTAACAATGGTGGCATTTAGATTAGATTTTTTCAAGATCGGGACAAGCACAACACTCATCACATTTTCAGGAATGAAGCTATGTGCTACACAGGAGTTAAATATATTTGCTACAACAGTGTTCACAAGTGGATGAGCATATTTCATTGTTTCAGCTGTTATCCCATCTAATCCTGGCGATTTTCCGGTTTTTAATTTTTTAATTGCACTCATAACATCAACTTGAGACACGCGAAACTTATCATGACTTGAGCATTCACCACAGTTATGTACACCATTGCGTTCAGAGCCGAAAATAGACTTATAGTGTTTCGCCCACATTTCACTTATTTCTCTGTCACCAACGGCTCCGCCCACCATATTGGAGAAAGTACTTTTGTCTTTATTCGCGCTTTTCACATTATTCCAGAATTTGTAAAAGTTCTTACTTTCATACGACATTGCAAGTTTGTCACTCAAAATCTGTTCTTTAGACCGCCGTACTTTTTGTAATGCGAGTTTAAATATCTTTCTTTTCTGTACCATATCGTTGTAATCATCTTGTTTTAATTTGTAGTTATTAACCCATCGAAGGAAACTTTGTCGATAATCATCATAATAATGTTTGACAAACAAATCCCAACCAGGCACTTGATGTTCTTTGTATTTGTATGAGCGTTTGTTTAACTTGTCTTCATAGTTTTTCAGACAAGACACTAAAATGTTGGCAACATCTACAATCATATTTTTGTGCGTAGCAATTTCGCATTCACTATCAAAACAAAGATCCCAGTTTGCAAGTTTTTCTAGAAATGATCCAGTACCTGACAGAAATGTATTTTTGGTTTCATTATTAGCATGTTTCCATTGGAAAGTTGGTCGTAAGTTTGATTTAAATGTTGAACTTTTCATGGTGTTAGTGTCAATATGAACTGCAACTGGAACGTGATCACTTGGGGTAACTGAGAATGGCAGCCACAGTGATTTTACCATATCAGATAAATCATTTGAAATTATGGTATGATCAAGCCAACTACTTGAATTGTTTGATTTGCTTATATAGGTCACAGTTGTGGGGGGAAGAGTGATAGTATCTAGCAAGGAACACTGATTGTCCTTGCAAAATTGTACCAATTCACTGAAGTTATCATGTTTACTAGAAATGTTAAAGTCTCCCACTATAACAAATGGCCCGTTATGTTCTAAAATTATGCTGTGCAATTTTCCTAAATACTGTGTAATTAGCTGTTTATTTTGTGGACAATTAACTGGAAAATATACGTTACAAATTAGCACATCAACATTGTTGATTTGAAGAATAATTCCGATTAAACGAGTGTCATTAATATTTAGCATCTTGATATTGTTTGCAATATTTGATTTTACTAGGAAGCCAACACCTCCATAAGGTCTCCCAGTTAGTTGTCTATCTTTTCGCATTGCACTTTTATGAATAAATTTGTAATTGCTATGAATATTTAGGGCAGGTGCCTCAAAGTCAAAAATCCATGTTTTGTTTTTATCCACTAGATGGCGATAATGGAATATCTGGAGGATATCTATCCTAAAAAGTCGCTTTTGCCTAAGGATGCATTTAAAAGGGCGAAGGTATTTTATTTAATTTTTAATTAGCAGCTAATTAATCAATCTATGATGACAATTTTTAATCTATCTTTTTAAAGGTTCGAGAAATTTGCGAATTAATAGGAGCCGGCATCCAACCCCTACAAAATTCTTCAGTAATTATGAAAGTTGACAGTAGTGAGAATCCTGCAAAGCGTCTCGAATGGACAAAATTCTGGATTGAAAAGGGTTTCACAGCTTTGGAGAAAGTATTGAGTGTTTCCAGTGGAAAATATTGTGTGGGAAATGAGTTAACATTGGCAGACTGCTTTCTTGTTCCACAAATCGCCCAAGCGATAAGATTTAAAGTGGACGTGGGCCCTTACCCGAATATTAAAAGAATTAATGAAACTTTGAAAGAATTGGAATGTTTTAGAAAAGCAGATGCTTTCGAGCAGCCGGATTGCCCATCACATGTTAAATCGTCGAGAAGATTGGAATAATAAATGATTGAAAATTGTTGCATCAAAATATTTTATTGTTGATCAAATTATCTTATTAATTTATGATTGTTTATCTCTTTAAGTTAATTTGTTCAATTAAATTTGAATTGCTTGTCCCGGCATCCTATCAGAATTTCCCCTACACCGTCGATAACTGTCTCAACCCCAAAATCAAAGAATATATCATTCACATCGGTTGCTACAACAGTATAGTTATCTTTGTCCTTTATATAATTTAATTTGCCAAGTTCCTTTCTTATTTCTTCTGGTGTCATATTTGTCCCCCCTTTCTTGCCAGTTACTTCAAATGTTACAGTGTACCTCATTGGATACTTTTCTTTTACTCGTACGTATGAATCAACTTTGTATTTTGTGCAAGGTTCGATTTCAATCTTTTGATTTGCAGAAAATGTTGTGGACACTTCATTACGTCTTGTATTGCTTTCAGCAGTTGTCTCAGTCTCTTCTCTAGTGTAGGCAGTTGAAAGAGATGCTTTAATGGAATGTTGAGCTAATCCAATTAAAAGGTTTCCAACTTTATATTCATATTCAACACTTCCACCAACATACCAGTTGTTCATTTTGGAAAAACTTTCCGTCATAGTTATTTCCGTTGCCTCGGTAATCGTTTTAGTAGCCTGGTATTCTTGCGATACAGTGGCATATCCATCGTTTATAAATGTAGTTGTGGCAGCCATTGATAGATCGGCAGTTTTTGAAAGTGTTTTCTTTTTAGGATCGCTCAGCGAAAAGTGAATGGCAGTGGCTGATAATATTGGTTTTGGTGTGGCACTGCATGAGCTTGATATAACACAAGGACTTATTCCTATGATGGGTTTAAATATAGGAGAAATCACAGATTTTGGTTTAAAGATAGGAAAAATCAGAGAGTTTGGTCTAACTAATTTTTGAAGTTCTAAAGAATAAATGCTATTCCCCGCTAGTAATTTCGTATCACTCTTTTCTTGATGAAGAATTATGCAGTTTTCATTGTTATCTATTCTCGAAGCATCAGAAACTCGGGTAGCAATGTTAACCCGCTCGCACAAGTTTTTGATGTCCAGGACCAAGTCTAGATGTTTCAATAAAAAAGCTTTAATAAGTACAATTGGAAATAACAAGTCATTGGATTGAGTTTGCTTACCGCCACCCGAATAAAATTGTACATCTGTTCCCGCTGCGTTTGTGGTTGATTTACACCGACCAATTGAATTAGTATTATCGTTCATCCTTGGACCCCCGGTGTGTGAAATATCTGCAAAGTTTACATAGTTCCCTTTAGGAAATCAAAAGCTCCAACCATATTGGAAACACTCGTTGCCATCATAGGCTATTATGTAATCATCCGTCTTTAATGAACTCAGGCGATCCCACAGTAGTTTTGGTAGGGTTATACAAGATTGGTTTCCAAGTTCCCATGAAACCTATTAAAAATATAATGACATTGATTTGATTTTAACTAAGTGGATCTGATATTAGTGCAAAAATTTACCTTCGTAATTCGAATGTTCGTACAAGTGAACAAGTGAACAAGTGAGTGTGAACCCAAAACGAATTGAAAGCAAAGGATAACTCTCAAAAACCAATTGGCATGTACCGCCATCTTCTAATTGTCAATGAAAGTGTTAAAAAAATGTATTGATAAAAGGTTTTCAAAACGTTCTCTTTGCAATTATGCCATAGAAGTTAGCCATTTAGTGAATTTGAAGTCGACCCATTTCGATATGATGTTAAAGTTAGAGCAGCTTGCTCTTTTATAAAGCAAGGGAAACATAGAGTTTTAGAGGATCTCGCAAATTTGACACAATCCGTATGTTTTTAGAAGGATTTTTCAGATCCACATAAGCCGATGTAGTATTACCTGGTACTTGGATTTAAATCTTTGATAATGTAAACAAGTTTGATTTATGGTAAATTACTACAAACCATTTAAAAAATTTACAGTTAATTTAACGCCATTCTCGGTAAGGTATATAAGCAGGTATTATACGGAACTAAAATAAAATACTTATGTTGCTTGTTTAAAAATTAAAATTTTCAATGATTTAATTCATCATGATGTGATGATTCATGCATTTTTCATGAATTTAAAGTGATACCCAATTGTATTTATAACTTTTAAAGTATTCATGTAATTCGTAGGCTTACTTATATTTACTAGAAATTGCATAATCTATTTGAATCGGTAATACTGAGTTCAATTGGTGCACTAGTTGTTGATATTCTGTTCATGCTATTTTTCAAGATTTGTTAAGCTGGTTAATCTATTCATTCTATTAAATGTTACCACTAAAAAAAATATGACAAAATTTATTGAGGAGTTTAGACCACGAGTCTTTCATAAAAATTGGAGTACTTGGGTGTGCTTTTTGTAGACTTGCTAATTATGTGCTAATTGTATCAGTAAATTACATAGGTGTTTTAATACTAAATTGATAAAAATTTATGCAGAGATTAAGTGGATTTGTCTGTGGCAAAGCACTTTACATTATCACATAAGCTCATAACGAGCTTTTAATAGTGTACTGAACTCAATAAGTTTAATATTTTAATCTTCCTGCTTTGTTAATAATATTTTTTAAAGATTTTTCCATGTTAGGTTTAGTGAACATGAAACACCTCAATAAAGCTACATGTTTGAAAGTTTAAACTGTAAATTTTAAATTAGGAAAATATGTATAGCATTCATTTCTATCAACATAACTAATTCCCTAAGGTATCTAATTTATTTGAAGGCAGTGGTAATAGTCAAATTGACTGGTGCCGGCATTCAACTCTTACAAAATGCTTTAAAAAATTTGAAAGTAGTGAATATTTTGCGAAATTTTTGGAATGGTTTAGATTTTGAATTGGAAAGGGTTTAACTGTAGTACAGAAATAGAGTATTTCTAGTATAAATATTTTATGTAAAACGAGTTTGATTTGCGTAATTGCTTTGATGTATAACTTTCATACACTAAAATTTGTTTCGTTCGGAAATATATTCTTGACACTGAAAGCAATAATAAATTTAAACACATGCATAACCTGTAAATGTACAAGCCAAATTTCATTCCAGGCTAATTAATTTCCCCATTCCAGCATAGCTTCTAAGCTATTTGACTTAATAAGATCAACTGCAAAAAAATATATTCATACTATCCAATTATAACGTCATGAACTAATTAACATTTTATAGCTGGACATTGTTCAACTTGTACAAAAACGGCAATATTTTAAACACCAGCAGCGGGGATTTTGTTTAGTTTTATTTGCTATGTTGTACTTGCTTCATTTTCTGCAAAACTAGGTTCGAATTCAATAAAATTAGTAAATTTTTAATCAACTATCAATTTCAGATATAGAACCAGCTAGATTACCAAGTGAGTGAAAGTATATAATGACAGTATATTTGGCAAGTACTGTAGCTTATGGCAATAGGTAGGGTTTTTTATATTTAATTAATTAATACAGGAAAAAATTAAGATTGCTTGTATGCAAAGTTTAAGATTGTAGCCGTAAAAGAGAAAACTGACAGTTTTAAAACCCCTGACAAATTCACGGTTAAGGTTGAAAATATTTCGGATTTAAAAATATTGTCCTCAGCTTTGGAGAAAGTATTGAGTGTTTAACGCTTATGGAAAATATAAATAGTAGTGCATGGATAATCATAATGTGAAACATTTGCATTCGATATAATATTTTATTCGCCTATAATTCAACGTTAAAAATACGTATTTAAATGACATACTCTTTAAAAAGCAACAAAAATGTTAATTTGACATACTTTCACTATGCATAAAAATTGACTTTAAGCAAACTTATTAATTTTAAGTTAATTTTAGTATATTATGTATGTATATAACATGCATGCATATGTTGTAAAATAAATTTACTCGTAAACTGACAAAACAGGTTTCCAGATTATACAATTAAATTTCACTGAACCTCGTCAAGTTGTAAATATTTTAAGTCTCTTTGTTCCGTCTCCCTTAATTTCTCTTGATACATTTCATAAATTGCCTTTTTGACAACCTTTGGCAAACCGTTACCACAAAACAATTTAACAGCTCCCTTATTACCATAATCTACATCTTGCTCGCAGCATTTCCAAAATGAGCATCGAAATGCAGCCCAACGACTATGTTCTTTGTTCCATTCTATAAACCATTTCACTTCGTTTGGGTCATCTCCATTGAAAGTAAAACAACCTAATAACAGTTCTACTTTACATACTAATGTACGTTGAATATAATTTGTTAACCGAATATGGGAGCTAATTCCTGACACATCCAGTCTGCTTTTCATATCCTGTCATAAAAACAATAAGTAAGTACACAAAATATGCAATGACAAACCTGTAAATTTTAGTTTCCTTTGAAAAATAAAAGTTATTACCTTAATTTTGTCATACACAACTGCAAGAGTTATACTCATATAACTCACAGGAAATATAATCCAAGTAAAAATAAAAAGTGCAGTTCTAAAAACACCGTCCCAAGTTGAAGTGCTCTGTTTTTGATAATTTCCGGCGTAGTTTATTTCCCCAGCTGTAAATGTCAAAAATCCGCCGACATCTCCCAGCTCGCCAGGGAAAATCTAGTATAAAATTTACATGGATGAATACAGAACGAAAACATGTTTATGGATTAAATATATTAATCTAATGTACCTTAGGAAAAATTTGTCGGAAAGCTTCTACACAACCAATCATTGCAGGTATTGCAACAGCCATGAGAATAAGGACTTGGCACGTTCCCTGTGTAACCAAAATAAAAATATTTAAAGCAACTATTACACTTTAAAATTATAAATTAAATTTAGTGAAAATCTGTAAGCAACCTTGACTACGTATTCGATCCATTTTCCAACTGGTAGATGCACCACTGCCAAATTTAGGAATATTTTTATGCCAGCTAATTTTATTCCAATCTGAAATAATTACAAGAATTCTTTAAATTATTAGCAATTAAAAAATATACATATATTCTAAAATGTGCATTACCGCAGAGCAGTACGCAAATGCATCAGACGGGGGAGAATTGGTCAAAGCTTTGAGATTTAGTGAATGAAGGACTGGCACGGCTGCTATCACAATTGCAAGAACAACCAGAGCGACGTCCGTAAATAGTTCAAGATTTCTACGAAAATTCCATTCGAACTTAAACCTACATTTGGTAACAAACAGTTCACTAATTATATAAATCAGGATCCCTAGTAGTAGTATCCAAGCAACAGTGTAGTCCTGGATCTCGAATTTGTAGCGCATATATTGCATTGTCACATTAGTAGAGTTGAATTGTAAGCAATCAACTAGTGGCAATGTTGAATTTTCATTTGAGTCTGGTTTTAATTCAGTACACTTGTAAGGAACGATATTCGTTAATAAACCAAGCCAAGTTACCTAAAAACATATAAATATTTTCAAGTTCATTTACGTTCTAAATAATAAAGACTTTTACTGGAAAGATATGATTGAAACTTACGTGTAAAATAGTCCATAAAATTTTATAGGGACGAAGTTTTCTTTTCCAGACTTCCCCAAGTGCACAATGTGTCAGTGGATGCAGTAATATTTTCCGTTGTACATGCTCAGGCCACTTCTCAGCTAATTCAAGATATTGTGTGCCTACAAAATCTATTTCATTTTGTATGGGACTGTGTAGAGCTTTAATGACACTGTAAAATTAG
Source organism: Entomobrya multifasciata (assembly GCA_034693345.1). Taxonomy (NCBI): domain Eukaryota; kingdom Metazoa; phylum Arthropoda; class Collembola; order Entomobryomorpha; family Entomobryidae; genus Entomobrya; species Entomobrya multifasciata. The sequence continues at coordinate 5,391 of JAQFXM010006148.1, read as the reverse complement.
TCGAAACAAAGCATTACATATATTTGTACATGTTATATTAATTTTTTAAATACTTTCATTTTAATGCTCAATTACCTTAGATCAGTAGTAAATTCAACAACGTTTTCGTTACTCCGTTCCATGTCAATGATAATAGATTTAGTAAACAAAAATTCCAGCGCACCAGGAGTATTTTCATACACCGATTTCAGGCTGTAAATGTACTGGTCATCCTTTTGAGAAATAAACCATACATTGATATGTGGCTTTGCGTAGTACATGTTTCTCAAAATCATATCCACACTTTGGGTAGATTTCGCATTACATGCTAAAGTCAGGGCAGTATGCTTGATCTCCACTCCTAAATTATCAAAAAGTTAATTAATAACGATTCAAGTATTTAATTGGGATTAAATTAGAAATAAAACATACATTTATATTTACCTTTATCATCTTGTTCAACAGTTGCCAATAGCAGACAGTGTCGAAAATAGTCAGGAGGCTCTAGATTGTTTATGGTCGTTGTAATTCGATCTTTTAGTGTGTTCCAATCTACTAGTAGTTTAAGACATTTTTGAGTCCCAGGTCGTAAAGCTGTGAATAAAATTTAACATTTAAATAAACATGAGGAGAAAAATATACCACACAAATTATTAATTAGATTGAAATCCTTACACTCTTCAGCAGCATAATGAATCGCAGATTTCCCCTTATTGTCTGTTGTTCCAAGCATTTTCATATCGATTTTGCTGAGTAAAAACTCAAGTAAAATGGGAAGCTCTGATTGAACTGCTAAATGAAGAACGCTACTATCAGAATCTTTTGCCAGTTGGGTCACACCATTTGGCTCCATAAACTGTAAAAGTATTCGCATGAGCTTATATCTGTTTGATATATTCCCAAAATCTGAAAAACAATAAAGATATACGTTTTAGATTTATCATCCTTAGACAGGTTAACATGATGCAGTAAATACTTCTCCAAGATCTCTGGAAAAAAAATTACCATTTTTTTGGATGTCTTCCGGTTTCCGTTTGCAGAGTAACTGTAAAGGTGTGTAACCGTCATTGTTATATGTTTCCAGGATATCCCTCATGTAAGAATCATCAGTACGCTGTAATTTTGCACTGGTGAGCATGGCAGTTAGCCTTTTATCTACAAAAGATTCATTGGAAGGTACATCAGAACAAATGGCGTGCACAGGGGTTTCTCCTTGTTTTATAGTTTTTGCAGTAAAAACAGTCATAGTCTGGTTTTCTTTTTCCATGACCTCCAAAATTAATAAGGTACAGTCCAAAGATTCCGGCATGCCTGGTAAGTAAATGAAATGATTCGATATTAAATTTTGCTGTTTTCTTAAATGAAATTAAGTAGCATGTGAATTCTTACTGCTTTTTGCGGCAATATGTAATGGCATGCAACCATCACCATCAACTTGAGTAACCAAGGCTGGAAATAGTGTTAACATTTCTTTCACAAACAAAGTAAACCCATTTAGCACAGCGTAATGAATAGGAAAGTGACTGTGTGATGTATGGGGCATTCGCAACAAATTGAGTAATTGTTGTTCAGAAACAAATTTTGTATATGCTTTTGGGTCCAGTGGATTGTTTGAGTCTGAACTTTGATTACAAAATCCAAATAGAGTAAGAAACTCATCGTTCCGTTGATCTTGATATGTAAAAACAATTATTTGTCATAACATAATATTTAGCGTATGGAAATTGGACAAACAAAGTAGGTAACTTTGTACAAAGCTGTCGACTTACCACTTTGTGCCAAACAATGAAAAATATTGAAGTTTTCAATGTGTCCTTCAAATATATTTTTGTGTTCCCGTAAACTTTGGAGAATACCTGCTTTTCTTGAGTCCATATCACCACAATCATTTTTACAACAAATAAGATCGAACAAACCTAATAAATAAGATGGTTCGTTCACTGTTTTTTTCTCAGTATCAGTGTTTTCCTTTTCATTCCGTACACAAACGGATTGGTTTTCGTTAACTTGACTTCCACAATTATTGGAATCTGGTACATTTGCTTCCATCGTGGAAAATATTTGTTTGTAAACACTTAAACGTTTTAATGAACACGGAATATATTTTCTTTCACTTTAACTGATAGCTGGGAAAACCGCAACTGAAACAGAATCTGTAGGTTTTAATCAGTTTTTATTTCTTTTCATACCGATTCCTTTGAAACTGCAAAAGTTATTAATGCATCATTTATGCTTTTAGGAGAAATGAAAATTGTATTTACTTACTATTCGCTGGTCACCAAAATAAGCACAGTCAATTGAAATTGAATGAATGCAGTCATTCATTACTTTGGTCATAGCATCAAAGGAAATTCTGCTGAGATTTGATTTTTGGGGTACTTTTATTTTAACGATAGGACTTCATTAACAATTATGAATGAAAGCCTTTGTAGAAAAAGTGCTGGGTCGAAGAAGTCGTTCTTACACATTTGTGGGACCCTTCAAGTACCATTCATTCATAATTTGGTCTGTATAATTAAAGGTCTGGCAGAAAGGTTTCGAATTTCTTCTCTTAAATGTACATCTGTAATGCATCCACTCCCTTGAAATTATAAACAATACATTCAATCATACAAATAATTTTATAAATTTTTTACACAATAAAATTGGCCACATGAAACGGAAATATTGAAATCTTGTGTGCAGTTTGTTCTGACAAAAAGAAAAAATAGATGCGCTGGTTAATGTTCTTAATAAAGGCAATACAATGGACAAAGATCTGGCCAAAAACTGAATCTTTCAGAATAAAATCACAAATATGGAAATTTGATAAGGACTGCCGGCCAAATGCCGACCTTTTCTGTACGTATTTTTACATAGTATCTGTTTTGTGTGCAGGGATCATCAGTTCACGCATAAAAGCTGTGAGCACTTTTGCAGTAAGACAAGTACAACAACAGATACAATTACCTCGTTCACTACAACCAGCACTGAAGATAGGGCACCATTGATGTAGGCCATGCCACACCTCCAGAAGTAGACCAGCCGGAACCGGGGTTTTATTGTCTCCAGGATTTCCATTATTAAAAAAGAAGAGCGTAAGAAATTGTCTTGGCATAAGGAAACGATGTTTGGATTTCAAGTTCGGTTAATTAGAGATCGCTTACAGTAATTGAGTAATTTAAGCAATTATGTCTCAATTTCATTTTCGTAAGCACTATTTCTACCCATGCACATGAACCACAGCAAATGGAGATAGTGGATAAATCTAAATATCTACCAAAATGTGTGTTGGAAAAAGAAAATATGACGAGCAAATTCATATTTTCATATATTCATTCATTTAGGTTCCATTTAAAACGGCTAAAAAAGAAACTTATCAAATTCAGATGAACTTCGAATCCAACAAACTTGTCATTGTTCGACCTAATTTAATTAAAAAGTATGATTAATAATTTTTGACACTATCAGAAACATGAATCAATCAAATTAAATGATATCGGAATTGTTATCAATTACACGTTTGAAGGGTGAGTCGCAAATATTATTTTTACATCAAAACAACTCTATAAAGTTTCATTCAAAGACACTAAATTTCTTATAAAAGAGTTGTCAATTTCTAAGCATTTAATTTAATGCTAATTTTTAACGTTCAGATCAATCTAAAATATTTCATAGTTTGAAATCGTTCGCTCACAAAATACGAAAATGTTCTTATTTCAGGCAACAGTAGTGACATTATTTTGTGTTATTGGTCTTGGTTTACATACGTTAGCATCTTTTACAACACGTTACTCTACCTTGTATAAATGGGTAAATTTTACCCAAGTTTCCATACTAGATTTGGAACCAGTAGGGGGAGAAATATGGGATGAACCAAAGGTTAACTTGACAACATATTTGGCAAGAAGTGTTTACCATGACTCCTTTGGCCGTGGTAAGAGCTTTCAAACAGGAATAATTCCTGGAAAATATTTTGTGGATGGCAAGGAACCTAGGGGATATATGTATTACAGTGTGAACGGTACGGAACACGTTTCAACTGATTTCGAGGTATTAAATTCTAATAACTGAATTTTCAAGGAAAAAAATATATGAGTATTTAAAACACAAATTTATATGCATTTCTGTATCTATTTCTGCTATTTTAATTTTAAAAGGTACTGACATATCCAAGGGGATCGATGAGCTGGATTTCTGATGAAAAAATATCATCTATAGATGAAAAGGTTGTCGGTGGAATTGATCCATTTACTAGCGAGTCGATTTACTTGTGTAGGTTAGCACATAAATTAAATGAAACATTTGCTCGCCTCACTCCTGGAAAATTAAGTCCTTCTGGTGAATGTGTAGTACCTTATCGTGAGTACAGAAAACTAAACCTTTAAGTTTTATTCAAGCTTGTCGAGGCAATGCTAAATAATTTTTTGTTTATTTCTCCAACAGTTGGTGAACTTATTAGCAATGCCAACTATGAAGTCTTAGTTGTGAATGCTTATGGTAAATACCTTTATGCGTAAATTATTTAAAATTGTTCTGTGCGAAAGGACATTATTTGCAATTAAAACATGGATACTTTCCGTATTTAAGTATACTAAGGTTGTTTTTCGTTTTCATGTGGTTGTTGACAGCAGAAAAATTCCATAATGTTACATACATTTCCGTGTCAATTTATAATGATGATAAAAATGAAAATTATGGATTTGACAAAATTGAAGCATTAATTTGAGTATGAACGTAAATAAATGAAAGCTTCTTAAGATAACTGAGATTAAGTTAATTTACATGAAACTAATCAGTTAATCTTTAAAAGACATGTATACATACATCAAAATCTTCTCAAATAACTGCCACTGTCGGTATGCAAATTAAACGATTTGATTTGTGCCAGCATCCAACCTGTAAAAAATAGTTTCCGTGATAATCCAAGTAATATTGTCCTGGTGAAGCTTTACCATGTTATTTCTATGGTTAATTCAATTACACTCATTTTGAGCAGATATCATATCAGTCGAGCTTTGGTGACAACCAACTTACATATATCCAGGTCAATACAAAGTAAAAACTTATTTATTGTAATCATCGGAAAATGGATTGCAGTGCTAAGACTACATTATATGAGTTTTTTTTACAAAATGCGGTGTAAGTTTTCAGTTTATAATATGACAAAAGATGATCCGGAAGATCATCAACCAAATCCTGAGAATCTTATGAATTTTAAACTTCCGCTAGTAAAAATGCAAACACAAATTATTGTTAGTAAACTTGGACAGTTAGGAAATGTTTTTAGACACTGCCAAATAATTGAAGTATCGATTTGTTTTTTGAAATATTATAGTTGAAAGTATTGTATTTGTTTCACCAAACCCCGATAGCTTCAGGTTTCCCAAATGTGAAGACAAATGGTATCCCTCTTCAGAATCCCCCTATGGC
>JAQFXM010006147.1:0-13684 GCA_034693345.1 Entomobrya multifasciata | reverse complement strand
CATTCAAGCAATTTAAAGAAGGCGATACACTAAATTATTCAGACTTTTATTATTATAATATCACTCGCACAAGTAGTGATGATGATGATCTTATTTTAACTTTTAATGTGGTATGGTGTACCATACTAGCACTAATACTTGTCATGGAACATGAGCGGACATTTCATTAACAGCTTCATGCACACAATTGAATTTTCATCTCAGACTGGTAATGAGATGGCTAATTTAAATATAAATAAAACGTGTTTAAATTCTTTAGTGTATTTAGCACGGAAAATAGACTCTATGCACAAAATGCTTATAGAAAATAACACATTTTACTATTATGTACTATGTATTTATGTATCTATGTATTTTACTATTGGTAATTGGTAAATAGTGTACCGATTTTTTTTGCCTGCAGTTCATGATGTTTATGCACAAATTATTCGTGTTTTAGCTTTTTTCCAAATTTTAGGACAATTCGATTTCATAAATTGGTCTGCCTGCCTACACGAGTTTAAGTCTATTTTCTTACTGCTGAACAGTAATAAAAAATGCCACTATTACCATCCCACCTCGAACGGCTCGATAGCACACCAACGGAATCTCATACAACATATAAAGTGAACATGTTATATCAAATTATCAAAAGCATGTCAAATCGACGTGTAGAAGTAGTAGGGAGGGATTGTTCATTTAGTTAGTTAATATCCAGCCGTTTCGTACTCATTTATGCATGGACATGGACATGTGCTCACTGAAAAGCGTTTTACTAGTCAACGATATTCGTTGTTAAACCCGTTTAATAAAGGCGATGCAATTTACTATAGCCAAGCCACAGAATAAAGTGGTGAAAGTTACTGCTACTTTTCATTGCCACGATATTGTAGTCTTGTATCGTTAAACATGTAGTTTTGTAATTCTGAATTCGGTAAATCGTACTGCAAACGATTCCCGTCCTCCTGAATTTCAACACATATATATTTTACAAATATCTATGTTTTACTACTAAAAAGGGGTAACAACTGATTAGTTCAGTTCCATGACTGTCATTATAATAATTTATTCAGTATTAGGAAAGAAACAAGTGTGCCACTGATTAAAAAGCCTGCAACCTGCAAAACAAAGTACACGCTAATCCTAAGTGGCAAAATCGGTTTCCCGAGCCCCGATATACATCATATCTTTATGAATTTTGTACATATTTAAGTTCTAACAGTCACACAGTCACACTGGTAGCAATCTTCATATCGCAAATTTATTATAGGTAACTTGTAACTAAATGAAATCATAATTAGCTACTTTGCAAATGCCATAGTATGGACATGAGAAATATGTGTACTACAAATTCATTTACCAATACTATTTTTCGTACTGAACAACATGCCTTTTACATAATCACCGAGAAGCTTTTTTATTAAAAAAGGTGAGAGCAGCATGTGACTTAGGAAAATTATGAATGATGACTCGTTCAATGCATATATGAAATTAAAATTTGGTATACATTAAAATTAGCTTAAACCGCTGTTGACAATATAATAGCTCATGCTATATTCTGTAGTGCAGGTTAGGCATGCATCCTGTAAATAAATTATGCCATCTTGACATGCGCATGCTAATGTAAAAATTGACAAAAAATAATCTTTTTTTTGTCTATCCGATTCTACACCACGTTCCATACTTTGTGTACTTTCCACGAAAACAGCTAACAGCATCACGAGAATTCTCACACAAAAGTTTCGATTTCGATTTTACAAAAAGGGAAAAAAGGTAATTGCCATTTTTCACTAGTCACTCCAGTGTATAACCTACTATCGTTTTTGTGATAATCATGATAATGACGACAATTCTACTGATGAAGGACATCCATATTTCATGTGATTTAATATGCTAACAACTACAAACTATATTATTTTACTACATGAGCAAAGCCGAGGTAAAATCCCTCATTTTTCATATTACGTACAAAAAAATAGTAAAATATTACTTTTTTACTGAAAGCCTGAGAACACAAAATGAAACGCTTGTTCATGTTACCTCTATTCAGTTTGTTGTCATTTATGACGCGTTTCAAACTATCTTACAAATGTAAACTATGAAAAGTGGTTAAAGCATATTTGTATTGTATGTAATGCAATGTAAGTACCTATTCCAACTGCTTTTTATTGTTACATGAATGACAAAAACCCACAGGTTACCATACAATAGAAAATAATAAATTGGCAAGACGAAAATGAAGAGAAAAGGGAATCAATTAAGTTCTTGAAAAAAAGAACTCATGAATAAAATGTTCAATATGCATATTATAAACGCTCTCGTGGTAATTCCATCACCATCATCGCCACCGCAGGGCAGCAGACAGTGACAATTAGACTTTGTTGTAGACTGGAGGAGTACTAAAGACGACTATAAAATCGGTGTTTACCATTCACTTTATCAGCCACTTATAAATTTCATTTTGAGTTAGGAAAAAGGACTAATAAAAGTATACTTGTTACATTCAAAAACTTTCATGCATTCATTTTCAAGTGCTTTTATCCACAAAAAAACTAATGTGTATTCCTGTAATTATGCCACAACATTTTCATGGTGCCACAGGAAATTCCTAGTTATTTCTGGATTGTGGTGAAAACTCACACACGCAAACTTTTTTTCGTCCAAATTACAAGAAGGTTAACGCCATGAAATGGAATAGGAAAAACGCTAATTAGTACAGACATTTATAAGCAAATGAATTTATACAGTTTTCAAACTGGTATGGTGGTCCTTTCAAGCTAATTTTCACACATATTTTCTTTTTTCGAATCAAATTACGTGAATTTCTGAGTTATATGTTTTATAAATGTATTTGAATTAGGAGAAAATTAAATTAAAATGCCAAAATGTGATTTCGCAAGATGACTATCCTAACAAGGGTAATTAAATGGAAACTAAATACATAGTCATTCCTTACATTTTGCCATAATTTTTATCATTCACTATTCTCTTTTTATATAGCTTGTTGTTTTATGTAACTAATAATCTGCTCGTTCTCCCCAAGAATTTGTGTGGTAAGCTTTACACGTGATCGTATTTCATGTCAAAATAAACTTTGCACTTGTTGTCTGTAGCTTGAAGTTGGGTAATGAATGAATCGCATCGCACGAACGTGACGATGCCATTTTGGATGTCATCAACAAGCATGTTTTAGTTACAAGAACGTCATTTCTGCAAAGTGACTGACATGAAAGGAACGAGTACCATTTAAAAGCAATAAAAGGAGTATATTTAGACACTTGTTTTAAGTATTTGTCTTCATAATGCATGCACTAACACAAACATATACGACATAGTACAACAAGCATTACTTCTCTGGACAATGCACACAATGAATTTAAGGTACATTTTCGGGCATTACATATATTCATAAAGATGAATTTCTTTTGGTACAAAGTACAACTTCCAAATTTGTTCCAAATTTTTGCTCCAATTGCATGAATATTGACTAATGTAGTACTCGAAACCCTCAACACGTGATAAGTTTCCCAAAATGATATCGCGATGCCAGGTAGTCTGTTATAAAAACAGCATGCGAGTGAAGAGTACGCATGATTGCTAATTTGCTAATAACGGTGTTGATAAATATGGCATTTCGATAACATAAAACACAGGATAACATATTAAGTAAAACTTTTTTTGAACACGAACTAAACATGATAACTAATATTACCTTCAGGCATATTGTAATTTAACAATATCGGAATGCCGAGTATGGACACCATTTTGTCACACGTAAGATTTAAAAAAACACTAGAATTAAGAAAATACTGCAATCTTTTGGCAGTTATCCTGTCTAAAGTCTAGACAGAGATAATATGATGACACATAACGCCATATCAGTCGTTGCAGTATCAGAGGACACAGAAATATTTTTAGTTTTCCTATTTGCCCCCCTTTCTTTGTAAAATAAAAGACCAACTGTTAACAAGAGATGTAGACGTAGCACCAGCATCCCAACTTTCTTACTGACCAACTAGCTATTGTTGATTGTACTGAAGTTTATTGTTGAATGTTCCGTACCCTCTGGCCTTTGATGTGTAGATCTTTATTCACATTTTCCATTTTAATTCATTGTTAGTAACAAGTACTTTGAACAAGGGATGCGTAAACGAAACTTGTTTCTCAAGCGAAAGTTTATAATTGTGTGTCTAATTCTAAAATTAACCTACCTGACCTTCTAAGGCAGATTATCCATTCGTCCCAAGTGATCAAATGTAACCCAATTCTAATTTTACTCTTACAGATTTAATTATAATTTCCGAAATAGGAAAAGTTGAAAAATCCATGAAAACTCTGTGGAAAACGATGATTGTACAACACAGACAACATCACACGTCACATTTTCGATGGTCTATTATTATCCATTTCGAGGCAGACAAATTTTAAATATAGCAAAAGACAAATCTTAGCTATTTTTAAATGATCTCGTATGCATGATTGGCCACCAAGACTTGTACCCTTTTTGTACAGTTACAATCACAACACAAAGTCTAGATTCAAGACGTCGACTACATTGGAAGATTTCTTGTGTGCACGTATGAATGCATGAATAATCTTATTGAATTTTGCTAATGTTTACTCCTCTGACAATTTGGTTTTGTATGTAAACCCAGAACCTCTCAAGGTTTATGGTCAGACTGACTTTGTTCTAATTATATCGCAATGCAATGCAAAGGTATTAACAATAGTAAGAAAAGCCATTGTTTCTTTTGGGTAAATATGAATCATGCATTGGTTTTCATGCAAGTTGCGTTGCAAGTATCATTATCTGCAAAGCATTTTTACTAATACATTCAGACGACATAACATTTCCTCTTATGGGTAATAAATATTATTATTTAAGCCTTACTATGATAGGTTGACATGCTGGCAAGAAGATATCCAACTTTGTAATCATCCAACACGTATTTATCGTGGGTATCCATATGTATTTTATAGTCAATGAAGACTTTTTTCCTTTTTGAGTAAAATTTATACTTTCTCAAGAGAAAACCTTGATGTGCTGGTATTAATCCGGTAATTAAGATTTTTTCTTTAAAATATTATCAAACCAAAGTACTTGAAACTTGTAATGACATTCATCGAAACAATAACTACTGTTCTCTGAGAAATCACCGCCCTGTAAGTTTAGCTGTCTGATATGCTAAATCTTTTGGTTAGGTACTGATTACTGATACGTGTTATCAATTAATAATTCTTTTTAGTTTTAAATTGCTATATCCGAATGTTGAACAGAGATAGCGTTGTTTTCCAATTTTGACGGCTGATGATTATGGCGATGAAGTCTTCAATCGAATGGTTGATGGTTTTACTAGAAAAGTTTACATTGCCCCATTCACCATTACATTACAATGCAAAACATATAGTACAGCAGCAGCTATAACTCCAGTTTAAATGTGTTTCCAGTACTTTTCCCCCATTAAGATTTAGTGAGAACGATGAATATAGCCATGAGAGTAATTACGTTATATAATGTATGGTAGTCGTTGTGTGGTACTACCAAAGTAGATCTTCAACTTAATGACTTTAGATAGAGCGAAGTACCAAAGTACATACAAATTCAGAAGACAGGGAATGCTGCTGTTTATAAGGTAGAGAAGTGCATGAAATAGATGCAGGCAGTTTTATGAACAAAGCATCTATTTGTGTATATATCCATGAAGTAGAACAATGTTTGTTAAACTGTGATACGATTATTCCTTTCTCCTGATATCCTTATTCCAATTCTTGTCTTGTGCGTATTTGTAGGCACGTTATGTACGTTTCTCTTTTTTTATCACTTCATTGTTTAATCAGGTTTCTTCCACATAACATTTACGTCATAGGCAATGTCACCTTAAACGTACTGTCAAAATTTTTAAATGCTGTCGATAACAAAAATTGATGGTTTTGATGAAGACAACGACGTGATACGAAAGAAAAACAAAAATTTGGTATCTACTTGGGATGTGTGGTATTTGTTGTTATTTTGATTTTTAAGATGATGATCCTCCTTGATAACCTTAAAACTGTTTACGATGATGATATACCTTCTTTTAATGTAAGAAAAAACTGTTCCGTCTTTAAATGATATTTTTGATAAGTGATCAGAAAAACTATGAATATTTTATAGTTAGTTAATATATTTTATAATCACGGAGATCCCAGGAGCAAAAACAATAGCAGTGCAGGAATTTAAGATTTTTTATCACACAACAACGGGATGAAAATGTTGTTTTTTACAAAAGTTTTAAAAATAAATGGAATCCAATTTCCTGATTTTGTAGAAAAGAGTGTTTTTCGAATGATAGAAGAATTTGTTTTATAAAGTTGCTTGCAAACTACAACCACCTTTTCATGTGCAAAGACTAGTCATCTTTTTTTCCTTGTTCGTGTGTTCCCTTTGCCCCAATTGAGAAGAAAGTATATACGGGCAACAGCAGCAGCACCTCTAATTATTGCCAGATACAATACTCAAAGTACTTTTATTATGGAATTCTATGGCTCTCTCTATTTCTTTCACACATAAATAAATTTTTCCTATAAGCTGTTTTAAATTAAGGATGTCCATACAATGGTCATTCAGTTTAACTATCACAGAAACATAATGAGACACTTTGACGCATTTCCTTTCACTTTCTTCGCGACACAACACTCAACTCAACTAGCTCACACACATTTTTTCAACAATCATAAGCCAATTACCACCTCGAATATCCCATCGGTGCGCTTCTTAATAACCAACCAATCACAACAGGTATCACTTTTACAACTTTTGGAATGCTGCTTAGACCCTTTGCGAAAACGGATAATGGAAATGCGTCTGAGAAAATCGTGATATTTTGTAGTCCACAATCGTGACTTGGCAAGCACCTTTATTCCACTACCAAAATACTGCCTACAACTGTCAACTTTGTTCTGATAAAATTTTGGCTTTTGCTTGATTAAAAGTAATCTGCTGCCACCACTGCTACTGGTGAGGCTGGTATCTCTACGGCTGCCGACCATATTCCACCATTCTTTACACAGGAATTAAATTCCCAGCGTCCCGTGAAAAAGGTACGACGAAGAAAAAATGTCAAGTTCGCTCTAAAAAACGTGCTTGCGTTCCAGCAATCCTGGAAGCGGTCCGTTGACGGGAATGACGATAATGTAACACAAGTTCAAAGAGATCGTGATGACGATGTCTCCCACAAGTCATGCCCCACAAAGAAGACACATTTTTTTTACATAAAATAAAAAAATTGATGTAAAAACAACAAGTCAAATTGCAAATCGGTCGTCGATAAGACAATATACCTATTGCACACTCTTTTTTTCTTCAAAACAAGTCTATATCTTGCACAGAGAAGTTTTAGTAACTTGACTGTGGTAGTAATATAAACTAATTGACAAATTACGTCCTGGACGAATGCTTATAGTTGAATGCGGTCAAAGATCTTGATGGCCACTGACTTTGTTCCAGATGAGGCTTTCCGATATTCCATGAGAGATATGTGTAGAGTAGTTATGTTATTAGAGATAGATATTCTTCAGTTGGTTTTTGTTGCGTGGTTTGGTTTAAGTACAAGTACTGGTATTACACATGCGACGACAGAGCAGCAGAACCAGAGAGAGTGGATGATGACGATGATGGTGAACAAACAAGAAAACCTTTTTGGTTGGTGATGATGATATGAAAAGAATGAGGCTTTGAAATACTTATGGATATCCACATGTAATGCCAATACTTACAACTTCTTCTTTCTGGCACTGGTGTTGATAGTGGTTTGGTGCATGTGTGGTGGTGTGGTTCAATGTAATAATTTTCTTGTACTTGTAGCAAAATGGAATGGCTTATTTAAAGACTTAATGCATATTTTTATACCATCATATCATCATCCTTCTAAAAGCTATAAAGCTTTCTTTTACTTTTTTTCAATCTGTTCCTTCGTTCATGGAATCAAACAGCTTATTATTATTATATTACGTACAATGACATTTGTCTATGTGGGTGTACAAGCCACTACTGTGCGTACAAAACAACATTTATTAAAATGTGTTTATTCAGAAAAACGAGTCTATAAAACTGGAATGGAGAAAAAAATGTAGAGGAAGGACTCATAAGACAACCGCTGAGAGAAACCCCAAATCTGAGAGTAGCAAGAGGCAAGAAGAAGTAATAATAATGATGATCAAACTAATAATAAAATAACTGTAACAGCAGCACAAGTAGAGTCAAGAGGCAACGGCAGATTGTTGCTCCCTTGACTGCTTCACTAGAGAACAGAACGACCCCTCCACTTTCCACTTTTCCAATTGAAAGAGCCGTTTTTCCTGTAGGTATGTTAGGCTGTTTTTCTGGCAACGGTGAAAATTGTATCATCTACTCCAAAAAATTGTATGCAATATCAGCAACAATTTTACAACAAGAGCAGTTATGAAAAAGTAGTTTTTGTGTAGTGGTGATGCAGTAGTAAAGAGAACAAAGTAGTTTAGGAAAGTTGTAGTAAAAAATGAAGAACGCTTGAGCGAGAAAGATTGGAAGAGAAGTTGTTACTTGAATCAAAGGAACAAGTAAAATGGACTAAATCTTCCAGATCCAACACTTCTTATGCATACATATTAAACATGGATGATGATTATTATTACGCTTTTTTATTGTTAACGTTTATTTGCACGCTACAAGGCAGGTTTCTCTCTGTAAAACCGATCAGACACATGAATAGTTATTTCATCTGCTTTTTATTCTTCTGTTATGACATATACAATTTGAACCTGGCTTATTTCCCTGCACTTTGTACCGCGACAATACAGAGAGCTTTTATTTCTATTATCACATATATTTTAGTACTATAAAGAGTTCAACTACTTAAAAAGATAGACATATGCACCCAAAAATAGTAGTGACTACAAGACATCAGATATATCATATATTTTGTACATTTCACTGCTGATATTGATGATGATGGTGAACTGAAAAGTATGCATATCTGTTTTGTAGCCAGTCGGTAAAAAGAGATAAAACAACATATTGCTCACATTCATATATTATGATTAGGTATTTTTAATAGGGTTGACTCAACTTCACGTTTTAAGCTGCTACGATTTTAAGAATATTATAATGAATGTATTTTAGTCAACAGTTATGTTATTAGTTTTTAAGCTTTACGGCTAAGTTGCGTTATTTTACTGAAGTAAGTATGAATGTATATGACATTATTATTAGAGCTGTATGCCATGAAGAAAAATGATTATGATGGTTGATGGAATGGCATACAGTGTTGGTGGTATAGGAAAAGTCTTGCCTTGGACTTTCCACTTGGACGAGGTTTTAGTGGGATCGCATCATCATCCGATATAATGTATATTTTGTTAATTCCATGTATGAATTCAGCAAGTTTGCTTGAAGAAGGAAATTTTGTTGAAATGCATATCTACAAATATAGTATTCAATTTTCATGCAAACCAAAACAACAAACAAGAACACACAGCGAGAGACAAGGAGAACGTATTATGAGTTACACTATTATCGTGTGTGTATCGAGTTAATGGCTGTAAAAGAAGTGTTTCAGCGTACTTAAAGGAGGTAGTAGAATTGATAATGACATTATGATGGTTAAACTACCAAAATCTTATCTTCCGTCTCCTCTTCTTCTTAGTATGCCTTACACACATACAAAGTTTCTCGTCTTTTTCGCTGCTGGAATAATCCATATGTACACAGATATATAGGAATATAGCAAGAACAAAAGTTCATTTTGAACATGACTGTTTCAGCATTATAATCAGCATCAATAGCTGATTTGATTTGACACCATCGCATCACCAAACCCACTATTTGTTATAGGTATAATAATTTCCCGTGAGTTGGTTTCAAGTTAACCTTTTATTTTAAGATCTTCTAAAATATTCCCCTCTGTATTCAATTTATTCATGAGATGACAATGCAAAGATTGAAAAAAAAGAAGTTTGGAGATATTTTATACGAAGAATGGAAATATACAAGAAATTTTCATAAAGCTGCAATGTTGTAGTTTTAGCACAAGTAAATGCAGGAAACGGGGATATGAAAAAATATTTTTAGTCATATACATAGAAATGCAAACACAAACTTGAACAAAGACAATATGAAACGTTTGTGTCTAGTATCTATAATGCGTTCATTGCGTTCAGGTTCAGATGTCAGTTAATAAAAAAATGTGGCGCTGTGTACAAAGTAAATATGTTTCGTTTAAAAAATCAAATTAATTAAACTCTTTGCAAAGGAAAACAGAAATATCTTTTGTACACAGGCGTGTATTTAAGCGTGTGTCTGATTGAATCTACACAAATATCTATGAAACAACATTTGTGGTATTAATGACAAAAATTTTCCTTGTGTAGAAAAAGAGATCACAAGGTGGTTTCTGGATGATGAAGGATCTTCTTTACAAGCCACCACATTTGGCGTCGTCTTATGTACCTAAAGAATATGAAATTTACGCAACGCGATGAACCACATTGCACCGGTATTATAATTATAACGTCGTCGACCGTCATGTCATATGATATGTATGGACATATTTACCAATATATAATTTCATAAGAATTCATTTTAGGTATAAATTCAGTATTTTTTGTAGATTGATAAAAACAAATTACATTACTTCTAAATATAAACGGTTCATTTTCTATTGAAACACTTTTATTGTTTCTTTCATGTGATTAATTCCCACAAAGACATGCAAAGTTGAAAACTTTTTTTGTGTAAACATACTTTAGTGGGAAAGGTAGCATGGCCATGTTTTTTGGGAGAAAATTAAGAGAGGAAGGAACCATAAATGCACATATTATATACTTCCACAGTACTGCATGACCAACCACTACACATACACCAACACCACAACCACATACCACATCACATGTTCCAAGTGACTGATTAAAATTGCACACTTTTAGAAACATAAATCAACCTACAACAAAACCGCTAAAGCAACGAAACGAGACATGCAATCTTTGTTTGTTTCTGGTATCTACTAGAATCGTGCACCGATTTAGAAAGCACATATATGTGAAAATGAAAGCTTATTTCAGCTGCCACAAGTTTGACAGATTCATCAAAATAATACTCCAAACTCTACATGCAAAAATTTCTGCACAAATTTCTAAACTTTTCCATTCATCTCTACAAAAACGTCGTAAACATATAGAAATCGTTAAAATACCGAGAAAGTAGAGATCTAAATAGACTAGATTTAAAACTCAATCTAAGCAGCGACACTCTTGTATCATCATCACCAACTTTTCATTATTCTTCTGACGAGATGAGTTAAACTTCAATCAGTTGCACTTTGGCATTAGTTCACTATTTTACTATAATTTGAATATTTATTTCCTTTTGCTTCTTTGTAGTTCACAAACCGTGAAAATAACACAAACACACAACAACGATGATTCTTCAGAAAAGCGTATTATCAATTGGTAAAAATGCTGGCTGTTTTACACGTGTACAAATTTCACATATGCATAACATACCTAAATACATACAGAAAGCGTGTATGTATCATAGTGCATCCTCTGGCTATGACGGCGACGGCACTTTTCAATAGACACTCAGTCTATTAGTTGTGCTTTCACACAAAGCTCACTCTCAAAAAGTTCAGGAACTTTTTCCTCACATCAGAAAGGAGTGCTTATCGATAGCGATAGCAATCATGATGATGTTGTTGACGAACTACTCAACATAGTAAAAAAAAGATGAGTGAGAAAGCAGGGATCTTGTTATTTCACAAAAACAACTCTTTTCACTGTAGTGTAATAACTTGTTCATTTTTTAAAAATCCTTGCTCACATCACTCACTCACGGACGGTCCATGAGCAACTGAGAGAACCAATCTTTTCACAAAAAAATTATACTGATCAATTTTCATACGACAAAACTATTTACCTACACACATTACATACGACGAATATCAACAGTAAGAGATGTTAAAGAGCAGAACGAGAGATAGAAGGCGCCGTTAGTAAAGGGCATATACCTAGGTATCATTGCATTTAAAGTGTTTAGTATGCATTGAGTATAAGGAAACTTGTCGGATGGAAAAATAGTCGTTTTGCTGTAGTGAACGGGCATTCCAATACAGGAAAGTAGCAAACAAGTTATTCAAACTATTTTTTTACCAACACAAACAACACTCAGGGAAATACTACTGAAATATTACAATAAGCACATTATACTACATTATATTTTTGCCTATTGTATATATTACGCTAGTTGTTTGCCACTTTAGCAAACAACAAGAGAGGGAACAAAACTTAAAGCATACAACATGCTAAAAAAAAACCAAAAAGTGTATGCCTATCTCTCTATCTTTTGAAAGCTTAACTGAGTAGTGATCTTCAAAGACCACTCACTCACACTGGTGAAGATGACGATCATGATCACCGTCACCGACCATCAAAACAAGCAAGAGAGTATGAAAGAAGTAAAGATATCATCATTGCCATTTAAACAATATACAACACTTGTTGAGCTGCAGTTAGCCTATAGACTATGATGGGATATGGTATAGGGGCGATGAGGATGATTCTCAAGTTGTGGGACTCGGGACTTGATTTGTGAGAAGTATAAAAAAATTAGAATGGTACTCGCTAAATGCCAGTTTTCCTATTGATAGATATCAGTGTAGTAGCTGATACTATTTTATAAGATCAATTCACAGCGAGAAGAGATATTCAATTACGAATTGAAACATCGTAGAAACATCAAACAAGTGTAGAAGAAGAGGAGCGAGTAAACACATTTTAATATTGCATCCAACCAAGGATGGCTGCTAAGTTCACTAGAGCAAGAGCAACTCGGGAGTTTTTCCTCTTTAGTTAGTATGTGTCTAAAATCTAGAGAACAACAACTATATCAAAAAAGTGGATCTTCAGTTCACATACTGTATCAGTTCTTTTTTTGTCACTCGGAAAAAACACGTGCATGATGTATCTATGTAATTTAACTATTTAACAGATAAATACATGAGCTGGCATATTATCTGCCAATATACTACATTCATTCAATGTGTCTTTATAGTTGTATGAACTGAATTTTCTTACAAATAACAACAAGTTAATTGTAAGTTATATTCTAACGTTATTAGCTGTTCCCAAATGACTGACTATGAATGAACATACGTTTTGCACTTAATGAATTACTGCACTCATGCTTGAGTTCGTAAACTAGGCATTAATTATCTCTAACTTCTATGCAATCTTTGTAGCAAGTGTAGATAAATGCACATGTGTAGTTTGATGTGAACGAGATTTGCTATCTACATCTTTTGTTCGCCACTTTTTTTGGAAACATTTTCATGATGAATCATGACATGATCATAATATAATTTGACAATGGTACTTACTTAATGTTGTCCGACCAGAGAGTATGAAATGAAATCAACAAAACTAATAAACTGTGAATATTGTCAACAGTAAAGCTGAATCTGAATAGTTATCCTTGTTTTTGTCATGGTCTTTGCTCGTTGTTATTTTATAGTTTTACTAGCAAAGCCAGCCACCACGGTTTAGATTCCCGTTAGTGTACGTCGTACACTATAAAAGTATCTAGTAGACATGATAGTGATCTTTAAAATCAAATATCATTAACAGTTGGTCAAAAGTTAAGCTTCATACTTCACCCCTTCGTTCCTATTTCCAGCACGCTGACTATAAATTTGTT